>JBBPTC010000043.1:0-11411 GCA_038093955.1 Boletus albobrunnescens
CCTCGACGCCATGGACCAGCATGGTATGGGAAGAATTTTCAACAGTCTTCCCCACCTCGCCGTCTTCCCGATACTCCTTCTCCTCCTCCTCCTCCTCATGCCCCTTTCCGTACATGCCTCCCCTGCACCATCTCTCCAAAGTACCATCATTCATATCCGTGACGACGCATACATGCACACGCACATTGGTCAGCCCATGTCCGAAATAAATGAAACCGAGATTCTCCAGTGGCACCTCCCCACTCCTCCATCTTATTGGTCCATAGACATAGAAGATCGCGACCCCAACATTCCACGTTACCCTGCCCTCATCGCACTCCATGCCCTTCTCATGTCCCTCGCGTTTTTCGTCGCACTTCCTGCCGGTATGCTTCTCCCTTCTCTCCCTCCCCTAATTTATCTCCCCCTCACGTCCCAGCATGACGTCCAGGGATTGCTCTCCGCTCCGCCCAACATTCTTCCCATAGCGTGGCCATCGTCTCTTTTTATGCCCTCATAGCCCTTGGCTGTGCCACCAGCAGCCTCTACCGAAAGCTTACCCCTGATATGTAAGCGATGTACTGCCGTAATTCGCGGCCTCTCAACATTTCAGCCAGGTACCAAGGGTCAACCCATTCTATCCATGGCTATTTCATTTTACTAATTAGCCTGGCTTTATCCGCAATCGATATTGCTGCGTTTTTCGCTCGCCTCTATGCTTTCTGCATGTCGCCTTCCAGGCTCACGTTGAAGCAATTCTGGTGTTCACTGGTACTAGGTCATCAAGACACGTACCCATCTGAGTACTCCGGTATCGTCTCAGAAGACCCCGACGAGTACGATGACATCAAACCGACGTCTTCCCGTCGCCACTCTTCCCTGTCTGAGCACGTTGTTTTTGACGCTGACTCTCCACAATCTTCGAGGCATTCGGATGACACCCTTCGCGACGTTATGGTCACGCCCATCCTTCTTCCTAAACAACCTTTGTTCCGTCGCATCCCACGGGTCGCATATGCAACTCTTGAAAGGTCACTTGTGTTTGCTGCATTTGGATTGGTATTGTCTGGTATTGTCATCTATACGGGAGGCTGTCGTGACAGCTACATCAATGGGTGTCTTGCGCATCTCATTAGTAAGAAAGACAACGCTTTTGTGATACACGTCTGATTCCCGTCTCAGAGGGCGGAATATTCTGGTGTTATGGGTTATTCACATTCGCTCGCTTCTTGGGCACACACTCGGAGATGGGTTGGGCATGGAATATTTCGCCAATCGGAAACACCGTCTCGGCAGAATTTGTGGAGTCTGTCGTCATTTTCCTCTATGGATTCTCGAACACTTGGATGGAGAGGTTTGGTGCCAATCCAGGAGATCCTTATACAACAAAGCAGGTACAACATATTAGTATCGCGGTACGTGGGATGAATCGTTATCTATTTGTCTATATTAATCAACGTCCATTGTCCTCAAGGTTATGTTTTGGTTTGCTGGTCTCGTGGGAATGGGAATCGAATCTAGGCGTGTACGACGTTGGCTGGCAGCTTCTGCAACGGCTTCTCTAGGATCAACACGGCCTGCTAGTATCCCCGAGCCACCCAGCTATAGAGCCAGCTTTAACCCTTTCCCGGCTCTTGTTATTGGTGTCACAGGTGCTGCCATGAGCGCCCATGCACAGGCTTATGTCTTCCAGGTTAGCCTAGTCGTTGTCACATGTCCCATTCATCAAATCTGATGAGCGGACAGGTTCAGGTGCATGAATTATGGGGCTGGCTTCTGCTCGGGTTTTCGGTGCTCAGATGCTTAACGTATTTCTTCCTTTGGCTGGATCCACCCAAATCCGTACTCCCTTCTCGGCCACCAACGGAAGCCGTAGGAAGTTTCCTTTTGGCGTGTGGTGGTCTGATGTTCATGTTTAGCACGGAAGAGCTTACCCTGGCAGCCATGCGGAAAGGGCGTGACGGTCAGCTGGTCTTTCTCTCCCCCACATTATTGCCGTATTGATCGGTGTCTTTTTTTTTTTACCAGACATGATGATGTTCTTGAATGTCGCAGTTGCAATTACGTGCTTCGCGTTCTGCTGGACGCTCTCTATACTGACATTCAACGGATGGCTCAAAGCCCGAAAAGTGATGGCTTGAATGCTTGTGTTATTATGCTATTCAAAAGTTGTATTCTTTGCTTATATTGGTAGTTTTTAGCTTTGTATTTTACTTGTCATTGATAATTCCATCGCATCAGGATAGTATAACACCCGTTGCCATGCTGGCGTGATCAATGAAAGCCCCCATCCATACCCAGAGTCCAGACCACCCACACCCGACAAAGCCTCGCCAGCAACTTACTCGGCTATTAAAATCGGTCCCCCAAAGAACGCGAACAAGCTGTGCTGCACCAAGAGACACGCCAAAATAGAATGGTGCGCCCTGAGCATTTAAAACGCCAGCATAGGTGATGAGTGACATGGTCGACGCTGAGAGCGCGCCCAAGATGGGTCGTGTATATTCTCCAAACAGCAACGCCGTAGAGCGAATCCCAACCTTGACGTCGTCAATCTTGTCCTGCCAGGAAAACGAAAGCATCGTGAGTCGGCGGACCGATTCGAAGCGCCACGAACGCCGACTTGCCTGGTGGGCATAGATGGTATCATAAACAAGCGTCCAGAATATCCCTCCCGCGTACAGGGGCAAACAGACGTGCCAGTCGACGGCGCCTGCGACGGCAGACCAACCCAGCAGTGCGCCCCAGTTGAACGTCAAGCCTATTTATGTGCGTATATAAATATGCACGGATCTATCAGCTCGGATCCGGGCGAGCGCGGACGCGCCGCGTCGCACGTGGGCGTCAACGTACCAAGGACGGCTTGTGGCCAATACGTGACGCGTTTCATGAGCGGGTATACGGTGACGAGGGAGAGGGACGAGGCACCAAGGAGGATGCTGTGCAGGAGCAGGGAAGCAAAGAGGAGGACGGTGGTACGCGTCACCAGAAACAAACGCACCTGTACGTGTTGAGCTGGAGCAAAATGCCCAAGCCGACAGCCAGCTGGCCCGCGAGGAACCCGAGCGCCTGGCGGTGCGTGATATCGCCGCGCGCAAGTGGCCGGGTGCGCGTCCGTTCTGAGAGTTGGCAGAAAATGGGCGAAAAAGTGTATTGGTGAGTGGAACAGCGTCGATGGATGCGTGTGCTGGCGAGGACTGACCGACCGCCTTGTCGAGGCGCTTGTCCCACATGTCGTTGATGGTGCACCCGGCACCGCGCATCACGAGGGCGCCGAGACCGAATAGACCGAGGTATGTTAACGAGGTCGCGAGTGGAGCTTCGTGCGCGAAGGAGGCCATGCTAATGGACCATGCTGGAGTGGGCGTACTCAGCAGTAGAAACTGATGGCACCAACAACACGGCGCAGAAAACCTACCACACGGATAGAAAAGTAAGAGGGTCCCGATGGGCTTGTCAACCCTGGTAAGATGAATGTACGGTCGTATGCTGGCCGGAAAGCGGTCGACCCATGTCGTCCGAGGGGAATCGCTGGAGGTATAACGAACGAGAGGTCGTAGCGCGATGGGGGTACTCTGTCTTGCTACTAGACAAGAATTTGGACCACAACGAAGCGCCAAGTTTCGTATGGACCACGACGACGAGCTCGTTCGAAACGATTTCCAGGAGAGTCCACTTGGCAGCATTGTCGCACCTTTGCAACGGTACAAAACAAATACACGCTCAGACTCGCCTCCCACGAGTCACGGTCAACGAGAAATAGGAACGGGTAGTACCAGCCAGACACGATCACTTAGACAAACAGAATGATGGGGAGTACAAAGTTATAGTATGCCAAGAATGCTCGAGGATGATGCAGGAACTAGGAAAAGAAAGACCGACGTCGCCTGTTGTTTACCACTCTTTCGCGAGCTTGAAAGACCATTCCCAGTCTGATCACGCTGCACGTCAAAACTCGCGCGTGCCTGCCAAACGGAGGGGACATACCAGCATAGATTTCGCCGTCGTCATCGATGACACGACTCTTGACACCATATGAACCAGAGCGAGCGACCACACCTGACGGTGACTCTTCGGGGTCAAAGTTCTTCGTGTATGCCTCTCCTTCGGGATGGGGGCCATACGAGCCGAGCATCTGCTCTGATTTGTCCACTAGGCGCAGGTGAGTCAGCGAATTATCCGCCAATCAAACATGGATTCTCACCTTTGATACCTGCCCTCTTCACGATTTGGATATAACGAACACCCTAACAGACCCCGTGAGCACATCACACTGTGGCATCTAAGCAAATGAACAACATACCGAAATGATCGAGTGGTTCACTTTGAATGTGATGCGCACACTGATGAAATGTGAGATGGATGGCGGTGGAGAGGACGATAACACACTTGTACTCGACACCTTCCTTGATGATGATGGGATTCTTCTTGGTATCCGCGAGCCTTGCCGTATCTGCCAGGTCGAAAACGAGCTCCTTGCCTGGAGGGAGAGTGGGGGAGACGAGTTCGAGGGTACAAACAGTCACCTGAAACACGCGTTGAACACGAGTGCCACCCGATGGACGACGTGAATGAGCAGGTGTACCTTGGGGAGACTAGGGTCTCCAGCGGGTCCACCGGGGACAATGCCTAGACTGGCTTTCCAACGTGCGAGACTCTCGTCCTCGGCATCCATTTTGGCGTACTCTTCGGCGGTCTTCGCAGCAGTCGGCTTGTAGCCTAGAAATCGGGGTAAGACTTGGTCGTTGGGCATATCTGGTGCACTTGACCTACCTGGGGTGACGGACGGCTTGAGGTCCTCTTGGTCATCGTGCTAGAGGGACATTTTGTCAGTTGAAGGGAATCCAAGGTGAAGACGAAGACCGACTGAAGCCATGCTGGGAGAGAGCAAAAGGTGGCGAGGGGCGTTGAATCTGCGTTGCTAGTCGTTATCATTGATTTCACACGGCTGTTAATCGCACACGACCCACCCCCCCGTCATCAGATACAACTAAATTGCTATTGCAAAATTCAAGAAATTCAACCCGGTCCTACAGTCAAAAGAAGAAAAAAAGAAAAAAAGGAAGAAAGAAAAAACGAGTGAAGGTGGTATAGGCGCGATGGTACACACATCTGCATGATAGCTGAAAAAAAGAGCGGACGCTTTAAAAGCACGAACGAGAGAGATCAATCATCAAAAGTACACGCAATGCACCGTGATGGCGCGTACGCTCGAAATCTCAAAGGGTATCAAAGGCTCGACAGTTGCGGTGAGGCGACGTCATGCATGCCCTCTGAACAAAATTGCATCGTTGAGTGCGCACACAACCCGACTTTGTAGAACACGCATACCGCCTTTAAACCAGCATTTGCCTTTGCTTAGGTGGAAGCATTTAGAACCATTCGGGCAGGTGTGACCCCAGCAACAGCGATCGCCATAGGGGCATTGGAGGCCTGATAACCCGTGTAAGCGAGTCCTACGCAGTTCGTCCATTGGGTTTCGCACCATTTTTGAGGAAGTTACAAGGGGCTTTTTTAGCATTGGAAGCCAAAGTCGCCAATTGATCTGGGGTCAGCACGTAGTCATGAGAATATTTACAGGTCCCCTACGCGCGTGCTTCAGCAACGGACCAACGTCCAGTAACTTTGCGTACTCACGCCTTTAGTGCAGGACATGAGGTAAAATTCATTACAAGGCGGCGGTGAATCTGCTTAGATGCGTGTTAATCCGGTACACCTCAGGAAAGAGACTCGACAGACGTTTGTGAAGTGGCTGTCGACACACATTAGCACGACGGATTTGAGTACTACCAGTCATTTACTTGCCAAGTTGGGGTCAATGAGCTTGCCAGTAGAGGGTGTTGGTACACTGGGAGGGGAACGTGGTGTGGGCAAACCACCAGTTACATGAGAGGGACTCAGACTAGTGACGTTCAAAGGAGGGAGGTAAGTGGCATTGGGGGGCAGCGTGGCTTGATGCGTCATGAATACATTGTCGACGTATAGAGTAGGCAAGCGAAATCGAGGAGAGTGCTTTGCACCAGCACCTCCCGCCTCAAGGAATGCCAGTTTGCTCACCAAGCCGTCGTTTTGGAGCGTGGCAATGGTCGACGCATATGCACTATCGGAGCCGCCTGCATACAGGTCAGCCATTTGCAAGTTGCATGTGTGGTGGAGGGTCTCACCGGCGAGGAAGATCCGCTGTGTCTGTGGAAAACGAATGTAGGTTTGCAGGTATTCTTGACCATCCAGACTGAACACATTGGACAAGAAACTAGGGAAAAGCAGCAGACCTGTTATCTTTGTAAACGTGGCATCTTTGCCATATCCAACATCCACCAGCAAAAATCTTGGGGACGCTTGGCTAAAGCCCATTGTAAAGGCTTCCAGCTGTTCAGGGGTACATAGTTGATGTCGCTCGAGAGCGCTGGTGAGTCCTATCCTGTTATAATAAACGGTAATCCAAAAGGACAGTTGCCCCAAAACATGGATATCTTCGCTGGTTAAATAGTCGGCCACTGCCTTGGTGAGCTGCTGCGCAGCCTGGCGACCACCTTCATGACCTTGTCTGAGGAGGGCCTCGGTAAATACACAAGCATCCCCGTCGATGACACAGAGAATTAACAAACTCTGGCTCTGCTCGCAAGTAACGATGAGATCAATCCGTCCAAATGGCACAAGAAATAAAAACGGACCATCAGGGACTCCATACAAGCAACCTGACTGTTGAGAGACGCAAGCCTTCCTTTAAGGGCTTTTGCCTCCCGTTCCGCCCCTTCTAGCGCTGTAGCGTGAGCTTGCTTCCAGACTGCCAGCTCAACCTCTAGCTCTGCTAGACGGTTCTCTAAATCGACATTCCGCTTAATTGTCGCCGAAGAGAGGGCTGCGGAGGCGTGTCAGAGCACCCGAAGTTGGGTTTGACATGTGAGACTTACTCAACAGTCGCGTGATCGTCTCATCCCTTGCAGGAAGAAAGCGAGAGCATTGAATTAAGGCCTGTAGTGCTATGCTTAGAACCCAGTACACTTACCAAGCCTGTTGGCTGACCTCGGGGACCTGGGGCGTTGCCATAATAAAGGCAAGCAGGGTGAAGAGAAAATGACGGGCAGAAGGAGGGCGACCCTTTTTAAAGAACGGAAAGGTCGATGACCAGCGTCTATGAGTAGTTAATCAGGCTAGATCGCGGGGTTCTAGGGCAGCCGACAAGGGAAGGCATCTTGATCTCGAGCTAGAGAAGATGATGCTGTTTCAGTAAAGATGCGGCCGAGACACGCGAACCTGTACTCGGTTCGCCTCCGCTGCGAATCAGCGTCGAGGGTCGAGTACGTCAATGGAAATTTCCAGCGGCGTTGACGTGTTCATTAAGGTTTCGCGGCGTTCAAGCCCTGAGAAGAAAACAAAAAAAATTTGGTGAAACTCATATATGTACAAATCGCTTGGCACGGGCGCAAAGATCCCGACGACAATCAACTCCAGTCATATCTCGACAATTGTGCCGTGTCCTCGATGAATCAGTGCTCTCACGCGTTCCGGTGCATGCCAACTATACGTGGTTCTGAGAGCAGTGCAGCATAACATAATGGAATACGGACCAGCTTGAAACTTGCATTTGCCCAGTTTGAGAAAGTAACAGGTTGGTCCTTGAGGGCACACATGTCCGTACACACAATCGTCGCCAAATGTACAGATGTCACCTATAGAGACCGTGTGAGGCAAAAGAATGGATAAGCCCAGGGATAGCTGACAGACCCTCATTGGAGACCTTGCAGGGTGTCTTTTTGGCGTTCTCGCTTAGTTCACGATAATGCTCTTCCTCCAGTATCCAGTCATGACCATATTTACAGTCTGTTCCGTGTCGGCACTGTGCAAGGTAAAACAAGGTGCAAGGTGCAGGGTTATCTGTAGCTTCGAGTAAGTCTAATAAATGAGTGGTGCGGATCAACCAACGCTTCGACAAGGGCTGATGGGATAGGGCAAAGGATCAGACAATCATTGTTGGCACGAGGCTACGGACTCAACTAATTTGGGGTTGAGGCGGCGTTGTCTCCCTGGCGACGACAGCCTGGGAGTGAAATGAATGAGTTGCGCTGGATGCGCGTCGTTTGCATCTGTGGATACGCTACTATCGCTGGCTTCATATGTGACGGGATCTGGTCGACCAGTCTGTAGAGCTGATTTATAACTTTGAATTGAGTTGCGTCTAGGACTAAGGTTAAGAACATCTGCGGGGGCGTAAGGTGTAGTTACTGAAGTTGTGAATGAATTGGATATCTGGGCATTCTGTGCTGCTATCCTGGGGGTAACAGGTAGCCCAGGGGGGGGACCGCATGCAATAGAAGTGTAAGACGGGGGGATAAGTTTAGAAGAGATGAATAAATCAGGGATGCGAAGTTCTGGAAGCACGAGTGCTTTGATATCGAGAGCGACTTCGACGTAACCAGGCATTAGAATGAGTTTTTCGCGAAAACCTTCAGTGATGGCTGAACGGAGTACATTGACGTAACCATTGTCGTGGGATCCTAGGCGAGAGATAGGTGTACAATGACGGAAGGAGAAGGGAAGAGGGATACCTCCAAATATAATTTTATGGGTCTGGGGAAGGCGAATATTATCTTCTAGATAAACTGCGGGGGAACGTGTTTGGGGTGAGGCAAGGGGTGAAAGGGAAAGTGTAATTAACCTTTAATTTTAACATCTGCAGCCTCCTTGCTACCGCCGACGTCGACCATGAGGAAGCGCTCGGCGGCTTGATTGAAGCCAATGATAAAGTCATCAAACTTTAGTCTCGCGGAAGAGAAGCCAACTCTGGAAAACGTTTCTAGCAGGCCGCGTTTGTTGTAAAATAGGTAAACCCAGAGGTGGAATTTCTCGTGACCGATATCGGCGGCAAGAAAGTGGCGCACGTTCTCTGTCAACAGCCTGGCAGCCTCGAGGCCCCCTTCTTGACCCTGAGAGATGAGGTCCGGAGAGAATATTGTTCCATCGCCATCCAAGAGACAGATGACACGTTTCTGGTGCCCCTAGGAGAGCGATAAGGGGGGGAGGGGGGGAGGGGAGAGGGCCAGACCTTTAACGCATTGAGCTCGGCGAGGAGTTCGACAATTTCGTCTGATTTTCGTTTTATTTCAGCCTGTGAGGTGGTGTAGGCAGTGCGAAAAGCTTCTAGATTGGTGGATAACTCGTCGATGCGGACTATGTGTTCGCGCTCTTTTGCAAGCAAGACATCAATTTCGGCTAAATTGAGAGGGGTGTTTTGCGTGAGGGGATGACGAGGAGAAGAATAGACATACAGGATAAGCGAAAGAGGGAGGAGCGACTGTTGGGGGGAGGGTGAGCTAGGGAGGCGAGAGACGGGGACGGGGAGGAGGAGCTACTCACACAGGATGACCCTCCATGATGATGGGGGCGCAAGCCATGACTTGAGCTTCCCTGTCAATGGTACTATCACCCGTGGGAATACGTCACGTGTGCGCGTCTCGATCACAGCCGCGCGAATGGGCGAGTTGTTCGTCGCCATGTCGCTCTACGCCTCGCTCGGTGTGTCCCCGAGAAAGAAACGCGTCGGCGCCAGCTCAGACGACGACGAGGCCACGCCAAAGAGACGTAGAGTCGCGCACAGACCACCCACACCACCCCCTTCGAGACACAGACCCTCACGTTCGTTGCCTTCTCATCTTGCCCGTCTCGAGCGCATCCACTCTGCACTCCAACACGCCCTCTCACACGCACTCGCTACATGTGCTGTCTCTCCCTCTGAACAAACCGGCATCATCCGCAACGTCCTCAACCACCTCTCCATCGCCACCTACTCGGGGTTCACAACAAAGTTTGACGAGCATGACCTCATGCGTCTCTGTTGGATCTGGGAATGGGACCCCACCTCACTCCCTGTATCCCCACTGACCCCCGACGATCCAAATCCATTCCTCGTCCCCACCGCTCCCCCTCTAAAGGACTGGACGCGTGGGTCAATGGGCTTCGTCATCAGTCCCGCCTCTCATTACTCAAAGACCGCCGGAAAACGCGTCCCCGCATACGGCATCGGCATTGAGGTCGAGATGGACATTGACAAGGGCATGACTGGTGGGATGGCTGCAGTCGCAAGATGGACTGCCGATGCAGACAAACGACGCGCAGAGTTCCGCTCAAAGCTCGACACTTGGGTTGATGTACTCTTTTTTCCGTTCTCCCTCCTTTTGCCAGCTCATCTTTGTTTTCACAGGACCACTCCGATCCCACTCCGATCCCAAATGTGCCCTTGGCAGACTTGCCTCAGCTTGTCATCTACGCGGCCCAACCCTCGTCCCTCACCCGAGTGCTTGCATCCGCATCTCCAAAGGGTGCAGCCGCCTTGGCAAACATCCTTCCCTCCGGTCCTTCCTCTCCTTCCAAATCTCCATCCAAGCCCACTGGGAAAACTTGCTCCGCACCTCGCCAATTCCCTGTTCCCTTTCCAATTGCGAAAGCCAACTGCGGCGACCCTTCATCATTCAAGTCTCCCTCCTCACTCCTCCAAACTCCATCCTCTCGCCTCAAGCGGGTCGATCCTCTTGCGGGACTCCTCACTCCACAGACACCTGCTCGTAAACGTCTGCAATCCCAAGGATCCGACGCACTCCCCACAACTCCCGTCCACCAGCGTGGCCCCGATGCCCGGACTGCACCATCTACTCCAAGCACCTCCCGACGTCAAGCCTTATACGATCGCGTCCGCCTCAAATCATTGACTTCCACCCCGGTCAAGGCCAAAGGTGCCGAGGTTGCGGGCGGTAAACTGACCAGAGATCAGATTCAGAAACTGGGTCAGGAAGAGATTCGCCGACGTTGTCTGCTCGGTCGGCTGGGTGGCGTTGCCGAAAGTACCTGGATGTAAGCGAGAACCACATGTATCACTGTTCTACACGCTAACCTCACCAGGCTGTTCTCGTCCCCGGTCGGGCCGACCGCAACGCCAACCACGCGTAAGCGCAAGGCTCTCCCCGCCAGCGAGGTTATCGCTGCCGTCGTGAAATCTTCTCCCGTTCCGACGTCGACATTGGAAGCCTCTGAATCATTAAAACTGCTTACGACGCTATGTCCATTCTTTCTCAGACCGCTTGATATTAACGGCGAGGAGTGGCTCGAAATGCCTCCTACCGCATCGATCTCAGACACGACGGAAGGTTCCCCTGCAAAACAGAACTTGTCGAGTCCGACAAAGCCGTCGGGAAGCAAAATGCCCCCTCCGCCTAGCCCTAGTTCAAAACTATTTACAGGTGGCCCTCCTGCGAGCCCCGGATCCAAAGTGCGTCTGGATAGTGCGGAGCAGTTGCTTACTAGGAGTCCGCGGAGGGTCAAGCGTGAGGCAGGAGGAATCAGGGAAGTCAGAGAGATAATCAGAAGAGAGCTGGAGCTTCATGATTGACCAACAGTGCTTTCATTTACTTGCGTTCATTGGCTACTTGCGATACCTT
>JBBPTC010000043.1:21102-31982 GCA_038093955.1 Boletus albobrunnescens
TGTTTCTACTCATCCTTGTTTCAAGGTGCTCCAACCCGGTGATAGCTCTATGTGTACCCAATGACGTTTATCTCTCCTACAGTATTCTCATTCTTACGTCTGTCTTCCGAGTTGCATCCTTCCCACTGAACCTCCGCACTCTCTGCAATGCCGTTTCTCTTTCTTCACCCGAGCCAACAGTATCAAGCACCACCGTGCCCCCCTCCACAGAGTTCACTGCACCTGGAATGGTTGTCCCTAACGATTTGCTTACATCTCTGAATGGACCTCCCGCATACGTCTCTCTGCTGGGTACGAAACCGTACACACCACCAGCCATACTGACCCGGCCGATCTCGCTTCCCCGAGTCGCGTCTGGAACACCGGCGCGGGAATTCATGCTTACGCCAGATACCCTTCGTTTACTTGGGATGCAAGTAACGTCGATAATGGCGCACATAAGGGCAGTATTACTGGCGCACAGCGGCGTTGAGGAAAGGGTTGAGCTACAAGAAGCAGAATTTTCGAGGATGCAGGACAAGTGCGCAGAAATGCTCCGACTCATTGAGCGGTTGAAGGAGAGAGTGAAGAATATAGAAAGGGAGAAAGAAAAGGGGATTGCGGGAAGGGTGGAGAAGATAAAGAGGAAGCACGGGGAGTTGATGAGAAGGGCTGACAGGACCTTGCAGGTGCTGATGAAGGGGGCGTCACCTGAACTGAGTGAATGCGAGACGAGATGGTTTGAAGAGCTGTCGAGGATGAAAGCGGAGGTCATTGGTTCGGGCAAGTTTGATGAAGGATCCTTGAAGGCAAGGACCGCGCTGGTGAGTGACGATCGGTATTTGGCGGAGACCGATACTGAGTGTCTTGGCTCAGTTAAAGCGAGAGTACGAGCGCATCAAGCCAAACTTGAAGGATGTCGTGGCAAAGGAAGAAGAAAGAAGAAAGATCGTTTCCGACAATTCACGGTCGCTTGGTGTTTCGCAAGCGTTTGAGCTGGGGGAACGGTCTAATATTGGGTGCGACCAATTATTGTAGGTGCGACGCTGTACTGATATCCACCACACAGAAGAACCAAGATTGCAGAGTTGGAAAAGGAGGTTGTGAGGATGGCGTCGCATATGCAAGTATCGCTCGGTCGACCGCCTATGCAGTAGGACAGGGGCATGTACATATAAGGAAACTAAGATTCACACTCCGATTATGATATGATGATGGCATTTGGTGTTGCACCTGTCGCAGAAAAAAATGTTCAGCTCTCTCAAGTCCAACACGGAGACTTTGTCAGAAAAGAAAGACACAGCTTCATGTCAGTAGTAGCGCACTCGTCTCTGCCGTTCGAACGGGCTTCATCTCCCTTCAGCATCCACTCCGAGTCTATTTGGACCAAAACCTCCAGCAAGTCAGTCGTGCTTGCATGCACCTCACCCCGCGCTCACCCTACGCCTACAGCAACCTTGGGCACATCGCTATTTTCACAAAAGGACGCTGAAAAACCCAAGGACGGTAAGCTGTACGCACTGCAAAACACCATACGATAGCCACTCACCCCTGACAGTCACTCCTCTCACGACTGCAATCTCCGTCCCTCCCCCGTCCGTGCTGAGGGGCAAGACGATCGAAGAGATCGTCAACAAGTGGACAGCCGACCTAGATAACCATGTCCGGGAATTCAACAAGTTTGCTGGCGAGGTCGCAGTATGGGATCGCGCCTTGATGGAGAATGGCAACAACGTGAGTGCAATGATTGAACGACCGCGTTCGCTCCCTCAGCCTCGTGCATAGCTGGCCGCGATATACAGCCATGTCTTGGCTGTCGAACGCGAGCAGACCGATATCGAGCAAGCACTCGACCACATCGAACAACAACAAAAAGACCTCTCCTCTACGTTGGACGCCTACGAACGATCCGTCGGGGAGGTTTTAGGCGGTCAAGGAGGCAGCCTTCGTGCGCTCGACACCGGCCCTGCGGATACGGAACGTGATAAGCAGTGAGTTAGTTCTCTTCCCGAAAAAAAAAAAAAAAAAACACAAACACTCTCGCGACTGCTGACGCGTCGTGCCATTTTTTGCTGTCCGTCAGTTATGTCCTCGCAACCGAATTGCACGCACAGCTCGATGACCTTTCGGGGTCTCTTACTCAGATGATCGACTCCGTGAATGCCCTCTCGGTAACGCCGTCTGCCAACGGCGCTTCTCATGGCAGCGAAGATCCAATGGTACAAATTTCGCAGATCCTGAGCAGCCATCTAGAAAGTCTGCAGTGGGTCGATGGGGCGGTGCGTGAGATCGAGGGCAAAGTAAATGAGGTGGAAAGAAGGGTGCACGAGGCAGGTGTAAATGGTCACTCGTTGAGCAGCAGTACAGCTCACAAACAACGGGGTTTTGGTTTGTCTGGCTACAATCCTAAATGATTGATACACTCCTTGTTCCTACGTAAAGACATTTGCATGGCTACTTGGTCCCGCGGATTGATCAATGGCTCAATGGGCTGCGCGCGCGGATACGTTCGCCGTAGTAATAAATCCACACTGGGAATGGAATACCAAAGACAATGGCGAGTCCTGCGAGCAATGAGTTCCCACCGCCATAACCTAGCTTGGCATACGTCTGTTCTCCAAACAGCGGGAAAACAAACCCAAGGAAGGAGCGGAACACCTAGAAGACTCGTCAAGATCTCATCCACTCATAATCAGAACGTAGAGGGACGGACGGACGCAGCCGCCAGGGCACTGGCAGAATACGTAAAAGTATCGACCAAATACAGTTGGATCGGGAGACTGCGAGCACGGGGCCCGGTTTTAGAACACGCAGTTCACAGCTGGAACAACACGTACAAAACCGTCATCAGGCTGAAACCATAGATTGTAGTCCCGATAATAGGCATGATCCAGTGAATTTTGGCTTCGGCTGACCAACCATACCAGCTAGCGACCAGTCAACGTAAGGATAACCCACGGGGAATAAACACTTACAACAATCCGATAGGGACGAAGAAGGAGCCAAATATCAGCGCTGGGATGCGCATCTCAGGTTTTCCTTGCCCCCCGTTTCTCGCTGCCAACTGGGTGATGATTAAGTCAGAGTCCTCAGCAGCAGAAAGCGAGCGCGTACTCGGTGGTATATTTGATCCGATATCTTAGCACCGAGCACCGCGGCTACCATGAAACCCAATCCAAGGCCAACGTATGCCAAGCCCGCAATCCCGACGCTGAAGTGATACACCGTAGCAAACAGGTCTGGGAAATTACGTCAGTGTTGGATTTAGGTATAGAGATAGGTCAAGACATGCCAGGGAATGTAGCGAACATCAGGTAATAGATACCTGGTCGACACGGGCATCAGTCTCCTTCAATGACACCCTTCGTTTTGTCCCGACTGACCGTATATCCTGAAAGTGACTCAGCGATTTCTCTCAACGTCCCAAAACAGTGACTTACAGAGCCATGTATAAGCTGAGAATAAAACAAATGAAGCTTCGAGTGAGAAGTATTACTGGTCGTTTCAGGTTGAGCCAGATATAGTCCCATCCAGCCTGCGCTGGGACATTCTTGGCTCCTTTCTCTAGATCTGCGCATTTTGCATGAAGTCGCCGGCGAATGACAGGTGCATAGGTCTCTCTGAGAAGGGGAATCGCGAGGATAGCAGCAGCGCCACAGAAGCCGGCGATCACATAAAAGACGTATTGTATGCCGATCGTCTGAGAAATGAATCCACCCATGACAGGTCCAATTGCTGGGCCTGGACGCGAGTAAGAGTCATAAAACCTGCAGTTAAAAGTAAGATTACCGATCAAAGGGCCAAGACTGTATATTGCCATAGCAGAAGCGCGTTCCCTCTCCGCGAAGAGGTCACTTACAACACCTCCACCACACGCGATCGGCGCGCTTCCAGCGAGGCCAGCTACCTAACTTTAACTGGATCCTGGTGTACGGGGCGAAGTAGAGACGCACAGAGGAAGCGAAAACCAATAAAAGAATTGACACTTGGTGCTAGGGCACAGCCCAGGTTGAAGCAGAGAAATGCCAGGTTGGAAATGTGCAACACCTAATGGGCGTGAAGAGGGATGTACGTTGGACCGACACAAGAGCATACCCAAACGCGACCATACATCTCGGATAAGGGACCCAAGAACAAAGGTCCAATGGCAAAGGACAGAAGGAAGATACTGAGCGTCAATGCGAGGACTGTAGGATTTGCGACATCATATTTCAATGCAACGTCTGGGAGACCAGGGGCCATCATAGAACTGGCGAGGGGAGTGACGAACGTGTAGAGGGAGACCTAGAGAAACCGAATAAGAGGGGATAAGGGGAAAGTAAGTTGAACACTGACGAGAAACGTTGCTGTCCACTTCTTCAACGAAGGCCAGTTTCGAGGGTTGTAAGAACTATATTCCCAGACGTCCTTGTCGTCGAAAACGGTGGGCTTCTCTTGGCCAGGGAGAGAAGGCTTGTCGAGCTCATTCGGTGACGATGCGATAGAGACGGTGTCGTCTGCGCAAACGGGCATCGCGCTTAACGTGGGATTGGGAGTTCATGCCCTCTTAAGAATGGCAGCACATGAACCTGCATCGGCCGTGGTGTCCAGTATGACTGAACACTCATGACGATGTTAACGTTCACCACTGCGCTGGTAGAATCATAACGAGTATTGATCAAGACATTCATTCTAAACTCCGACTAGGGCAAAACCATTTGGTATCACGTATTCCCACGGGATCAGGTCTGCCGAGACCATGCCGAAGCGGAGCTTCAATTGAATCATTAATCAACTCTGTAAAAGTGAACTTAAACAAATAAGAGGGAGACATTGGATTTGCTACCAAAAAAAGTGGGCGCCGGCTTGTTACAAAACCCCCTTGCTCTAATGTAATTACTGGACCCAGAGAGAGGTCCAGTAGGTATCCACTTCATTTAGTAATCATCTATTACGTAATTACCTAGAAAGGAACCCTCCCCATGATACTGGCATCACTACACTACACTACACTGTACCGTCCAGCTACAGCGCTTGGGTTTCTCATCTCCGCCTGCAACGCAGCAGCAGATGCCTCGATAAGCAGGCGCTTAATCTCTCGCACGGCTTGTTCGACCTGTAGGGATCAATCATCAGCCAATGTCTCCCCAGAACCACTACTCGACGCACTCTATACTCTTCATTCGATTCGACAAGCAAATGGAGCTTTGGTGGACCTTCGGGAGGCGGTTCCTTACCGGACTCGTAATAAATGCCTGTTCACACATGACAAGTCAGCTATGATAGATCCTCCTAACAATTAAGGTTTATGTCACTCACCCTTGTTGGTGACCGACGCCCCAGTCATATCGATGAGCTGTCGTGAACACGTGTGAGTAAGGGTTCACAGCTGTGGCAACTCAGACGTACTTGGACCATTGTCTCCTTGTTCGTAACACGCCATCTCGCTTTTTGGGGATAATCGTTGATGGGTATGATCGCGTGAAAGTCTGTCGAGTCCGGATTCACCTTTCGACTCCCACTCTCTTCGTGCTGGATCTGAGACTGAAGCACAAGCTTCATAGCTTTCAGCTGTGCATTGAGTTTGGCAACCACGCTCAATGCTTGCTTCTGAGCAGGGGAGTCCTTGCCAGCGCGATTGGCAGCATCTTGAGCCGTTTTGATCTGGGCTTGTATCTTCTCCTCCTCTTTCGCGTGCGCGAGTCGCCGTGCGGCCACAGCAGCACCGGCAATGCCCAGAACACCCTTGGACGAATCTGGCGCTGGGCCGCGTCTGATCTCTACCTTGAAGTTGCCGAAAGTCATGTCGTCGCCACCAGTCGATGCCTTCTGAGTTTCTTCTGTCTTCTCCTCTTCCGGCTCGCCGTAAGCTTTACGCTCCGCACGGTCTTTGGCCTCTCGCTCCTTGTCGAGTCGGTCCAACCCCTTTCCACCAAATCCAGACCCTGCCACTTGTGCTTTCCCGGTTTTGACTTTCTCCAAAAAGCCTATGCAAACATTCCCTAGTCAACGAGTAACACAGAAAGAACTCACAAACATACCATTCGCAAGTTCCTCAAGTTCTTTGGGTGTCGCTGCATTGCTAGCTTTTAAAGCGCGATATATATCGACCGAGTACCTTTCCTGCTCGGGGGTGATGAACGTGACACACGTTCCTTTGTTTCCAGCACGTCCTGTCCTACCAGCACGATGCACGTAGTCCTCCATGTGATTGGGAGCATCAAAATTTATGACGAGTTTCAGCTGCTTGACATCCAATCCACGAGCAGCGACGGATGTGGCAATGACGATAGGAACTACACCAGACTTGAAATCGGCAATAGTCGAGTCGCGGTCTACCTGATCTTTGCCTCCGTGAAGGGACATGCAAAGATATCCCTTTCGCATGAGATCACGCAACAAGTTATCAGCAGCTTCTTGTCGGTCCACAAATATGAGTGTCCTGCATTCGGGATCTTCGTTGTACATTTGTCCGAGAATTTCCAGCAGTCGGTTGAACTTTGTTTCTTCCGCGCGAACTTCGACGAGCTGTTCGATTTCCGCAGCAACAACTGAGCGGCCTCCAACTGTGATTTCGAGGGGCTTCTGCAAAATCTTTCGGGCAAGAGAGTCCATTTGTTTCGGGAAGGTTGCAGAGAAGAGAGCAGTTTGTCGATCTGGTCGGATGTTATTGATAATCTTCATCACCTGCGGCTCAAAGCCCATGTCAAACATTCTGTCTGCTTCATCAAGCACGACATAGGTGACCCGCTTCAAGTTCGTTACACGACCAGAGTTGGCCGTCAAAAGATCTATCATGCGCCCTGGGGTACAGACGATTATTTCTGCGCCTTTCTTAAGCTCGGCGATCTGATCTTTGATTGGAGAGCCACCATACGCGCAGACAGCCTAAAAATCACAACTATCAGTATGTGATAGAGTGGAAAAAGATAAACTAGCGTACCCGTAAGTTCATTACCCTCAAAAATGGTTTGCACTCTCGATGAATCTGCACGGCAAGCTCGCGCGTGGGAGTCATCACTATCGCCAGAGGTCCTTCCATTTGCTCAAGCGGTCGTTGGTCTTTGATATGTCGGAAAAGAGGTAAAAGAAATGCAATCGTTTTTCCAGAACCTGTCTTGGCAACTCCAATAACGTCTCTCCCTGACATAATCGCAGGTATAGCTTGCGCCTGGATGGCAGTAGGTGCAGTGTAGTTGAGTCTTTTGATAACATCCAGACTATGCGAGATCAGCCAAGGCATCGTAAGCGGACAACTGCGTACCAGCTTGCAGGGAGACCAAAGTGGCTCCATTTTGTAACAGGCCGAGGGCAGTCAACGCCACGAATCTTGATACCATCCAACTCGAGCCTTAAGAGATCAGCTTCTTCGTCTGTCATGGCAGCGATGTCTGGCGGGGGTACATAGAATTCCTTTCTAAAAGGCTCATACTTTACGCGGGAGTGGTCCACAGCGGCAATGTCCTTCTTCTTCGCTTTCTTGGCAGCCAACGCAAGAATGTCCTCCGGGTTCAATTCGGTGGCATCAAGTTCATCCTCCACAACTGGTTCCACAGCCTCTTCACTACCTTCTTCAGCCATACGCTCATCCAGCCGAACACGAGAGAGGCCGTGGCTGCCATTCATTTTCAGCATGTCCTCCTCGTTGACCTTCTTCACCTCCTCTTTTACACCACTCATGAAGGCATCAAGAGGGTCTACGTCCTCGTCCTCTTCCATTGCGTCTGCAGCCTTGTTCTTTAACGCCTGGTCCATTCGATCTGCTTCCTCGTCGTCGTCGTCAACTTCAAGGTCACCAACACTGGCTTCTCCATCAGCCATAGTCATATCGACAGCAGGCATGTCACCAAGGGTCTCTAGCTTGCGCTTGGTCTCCACAGAGTCGTCCATTACTGCCGCAGCGGCTTTTGATGCTCTCAAAACTTCGGGTTTCAACGGAAGGCCTTTCAGGCCAAGGCCAGTCAAGGCTGCGCGATTTAGCGACGTCCCAGGTTTTGTGGGCGTTGGAGCCGGAGGTGCTACAGGCAAGATCAAGTGGTGTGAAATCTCATCAAAGCAACAATACAATGTGAGAACTAACCTGGCGCGGACTTGCCCGCGAGCGCCATGGCTTTCGCTTTCGCTTCGTCAAGCGCCTTTTTAGCCTCCCGTTCCTTCTTCCAAGCCTCGAGTTTTGCTCGTTTAGCCTTCAATTTCTCGCCCTCCGGTGCTGGAGGTGGTGTAACTGTAGCCTCCGAAGTTGCCTTCGTTGCAACCGGCGAAAGAGGTCGACGATCGCGATCCCTGCGATCCGGTGAGCGAGAGGACCGCCTATCGTCACGTCGGTCTTCTCTTCTGTCACCCCGATGCCCGTCTCTACGTCGGTCATCACGGTAACGATCATCCCGGTAACGTTCTCTGTCTCTATCCCTTGGCCTGTCTCTGTCTCTGTCTCTGTCTCTGTCTCTGTCTCTGTCTCTGTCTCTGTCCCTGTCCCGGTCCCTGTCCCGGTCCCGGTCTCTGTCCCTCTCGTCGTCGTATCTCCTGCTGAGTCTTTGGGTATTCCGCCTAGTCGGCGAAGGGGACCGAGGTGAACGGTGAGAAGGTCTTACCCTTTTGTTTGAGCTGTCTGGAGAATAAGATCTCTCCCTGCGTGCCATGGATAGGAAAAAGGGGGAGAATGCGGACAAGCAATGTTGGTGGCACGGACAAAACGTTAGGTTGTTTGGTCTTGTTAGGATCGCAAGTCCCTGACTAAGATGCTTATTACGTAAAAACAAAGTATCTTGCTGCGAACCCATGGCGAGCAATATCCTCGATCCAGCTGCACTCACAGCGCAGCTCGTTGCGCTCCTTCCACAGCCCAACAAGCGTGTTTCTTCCGTCCATGATGGACTGGCAGCTCTCGTCCATACGATATTTACCGCACTCGGGTTCCGCCTGATCGCCATTGACGACACATCGTCAGCGAGAACCTTCCCAAACAACGTCTTACCCGAGGACTGGAACGCAAGGGCACTGTCAGATCACTCTCTGAGGTATAGACACGAACAGAGTAGCCTCGAATTTCTTGTGAAAATCGTCAGACTCGGTCAGCGGACTCTGATTAACGCCATCGCCCTCGAAGTACGCCGCTATCATCATACTTGTGCCCTCGCTTGACCTGATTTCAGAGCGATAAATCTGCATCACTGGATCTGTTTACCAATGATTTCACATCCCCCTCCTTTTATCCCTACGATGCATCCAAAGCGGACGCACCACCCCTTGTCCACGGCTTCATATCCTCGAACCGCATCGCCGATTTTGTCTCACAGATGAAACTCCAAATCATACAGAAACTTGTGCCTGGGCTGAGGAAGGATGGTTATATGGAAGAGACCGACGAGGTTTCCACGAGTGCGACACCTGCCAATTCCCCTCAGGCAGCTCGTCTCCCTCGTCCGAGACCTGTCACACCTCCTTTCCCCGAGGACAATATTTCTCCACACCAACGCCCATATAATCCGTTGGAGATCGGAAGGAGGGACCTGGACCCTTTTGGAGCTGATACATTTACGCCTCCTTCCCTGTTTCCGCCTCACGGGGGTGATGGGATGTATGTTGGTCCCGATCATCCTATCTTCGGTTCTCGTGAATGGAGACGGAGACCAGACCAACCCAGGGGGCCGTGGGGTGGCGATGGCTACCTATCCCCCTTAGCAGTACCTCCTGGAGCCCGCTTCGACCCTGTAGGACCGGACCCTAACAACCCGTTGCGACCCACATTTGGCGGATGGCCACGCCGAGGCGGGTTTAACACGGGAGAACCTGATAATGATGAATTCATGCCTCCTGGAGCGGTACGTATTTACTGCCGTCTATTGGAACGTGACGCTAATTTTTTTCTTTTCTTTTCTTTTTTTTTTCACAGAGCGACATGTTCATGTAAGGTGCCTTATGACGGGATAGAAACAGAAATGCAGCATTTCGAAAGATAGAGTGTACTTTTATCCTCGTACAGTTTTTCGTAGTAGGCTGCGTGTACGGTTCAGACTGGTGACCAAATGCGGTAAGCTTGGCTGGATAGTATGTATAAAGGGCCCAGGCTGTCACTCGCCAGTCGTAACTCCCTATTGCTCTGCAACACCCTTGACGGTATGGGTCCTATGAGGGCTAGTAGTCCGCAATCCCCGACCTCTCCAACCCGCGCCAGAAAGACGACAGTACCACCAGGCTTCAGGGCAACTCCAAAGCCAAAGTCGAAACCCATTGCAGAGATGTCTGCGAGGGAGTTGCACGACCAGCACGACCGCAACGAAAGACTGCTGTCTTCATCGTAGGTCTATTTACTGTTTTGCCTGTGTGCACCCGCCCTGCTCCGTGACTACACTGAGGTGCCCTGGACTGACTATACACATTCCCGTGCGCTAGGATCGTCTCTACCTCTGCCCTCGTGCAGCGACTGACCGTCGAGCAGACAACGATAGAAGCTCGACTGCTGGAGCTCGAAGGCATCGAAGAAATTCGCAACGGTCTCAAGAACGCGAATATCAACTCCGATGAGATCATGCCTGTCGACGTTCCACCCGCGCCTCGTGTCATCGACGCCAAACGACGGGCGTTATCCCGATATGTATATTCATGCAACCGCCCAATCTGACCCGGCCGACTCACCTTGATCATACTAGGCCCCGCTGACATCCAACAGTACAAACCACCACGTTGGATCTCTCAGTCTGCAAGAAGCAGTCGAACTGGAACAGCGTGCGCATGCCATCGACTTGGAGAGGCAACAACGCTCGAATGACAGGAAAAGACGTATCGGCTTGCCAGTCAAAGGGGAAATACTATCCAGGCAGGAAATGGATGCTCGTATATGGGCATTCATGTCGGTATTTGTGCGCATTCATTTCGGAAAATCATTCTGAGGCAGGAGTTTGTAGGAACTATAAGCCGACTGA
>JBBPTC010000043.1:40661-51255 GCA_038093955.1 Boletus albobrunnescens
ATATCGGTGCCACCCTGTGGTGTCATCAAGCATCCGAACACCCAATGAGCTTATCCACTTACCCGAACCTCGCAAGGAATGGATTTCATCAATTGCTCCAACTCTTTGATCTCTGATTCTCTGACTTGGATCTGATCAAACTAACGGAGTCGTCGCTGGTATCATAATCTCATCTCTGAAGAAATAACATACCTCCGTGCTCTTACTGAGCACATACAAAATATCCGCCTCGGTCATCTGCGCCCTGAACAGCGTCCGAAAGATCTCAATTGATCGATGGCGAATATAGTATTTTGCGGCTATTCTGCCAACGTCCTTGATCGTAAACGTATTGCTGTCAACGTCGAAATCGATCATGGACAGATTTGCCAGTCTGCTTGCTGAGGTCGTGATCAATTTTGCTCGTTGATGAAGAAGTTCGGGGTCCTCGTTCAACGTTTCAATTGGTACTCCTTCCCGACATTAGTCATAATACTCGATCCCAAAGCTGTCCTTACCATATTGCATAGGATTCTTACGCATTCGGACGAAAAGGTATGTGTATCCCAGCCAACGTACGCCTTCTGCGACGCTGGCCACGGTCCCAAGGGCAATCTCCGCATTCAACGCGTCCACCATGCCTAGTTGGAATCTGCCAAAGTTGAGTATCCCGCTCGAGAACGAGAACGAAGACTGACTGTGATTCTATCGGATTCTGGAAATTCTCGTCAGCATGCTTATTGACAGTTACAGAAGGAACTTTGCTTACCTGCGAGGCAACAGCATCAAGATAGTGCGTGAGTTTGTCATCTGTCGTGCAGATATATCCTTCGCCGCTGCTTTCCAACCCGGGACGTCCAGCACGACCGAAAACTTGCAGAACGTCGAGAACAGGAAGATCCACGAATGAACCCTTCCCACTGTCATATACTTGCGTGCCCTTGATGACAACTATGATACTTTGTTGGCGTCACCCAGTAATCTTATTTCAGCACATACCTGCATGTGCAGGTAAATTGACTCCCCATGCCAAGGTGGCAGTACAACACAAAACCTTGGACAGTATCAAGGTCCGTTTGAATAATTGCCAATTGCTCGCACCTTGACTACTCTCTCCTGAAACATCCTTTCCATTAAGTTACGATCAGATCGCAACATTCCAGCATGGTGTATACCGAATCCGTGGTCAAAAAGCAGCTTCATCTCTTTGTTGTGAGACTCGCCAATGTTCCTGCGAAATATGTCCCACCGTGGGTGGTCTTGACAGCTGTAGTTGTCCAGCGTATCGTCTGCAGTAGCGGCATCTTTGAGAGCTCGCGCAGCGTTGACGGTTTCTTTGCGTGCATGGACGAATACCATGACCTGATGACCTTGACAAACCAGTTCTGATACCTTTTCAAACGTAACGCGGTCAAGATTTCTTTTCGATTGCGGACTCCCTGGTTTGCCTCTGATGCCAATAAAGTGCTGTTCTAGTGGAACTGGTCGGAAAGAGGAGTCGAAAAAGAACAAACCGGTGTGTGAAGAGACACTAGATAAATTCAGATCAAGAATGATGCACATCGGCCTTAAACGTCACTAACCACAGAAACTCAGCAACATCAATGTAATTTGGAAGAGTGGCACTCAAACCCACAATCCGGATGACGGATTGACTGGATTCCACCTGCTCATGTTCTAAGTCTGACATGGGGTTCGTCGTCCTGCCGCTTACCTGGCGCAGAGTTCGAGCGACGATTGTCTCAATCACAGCACCTCGTTCTTCATTGAGAAGATGAACCTCATCTATGATAAGAAGTTTCAATCTCTGTAGTGATTGCTTATTTGTATCTGTTCGTCAAGGCGAATGAAAAAGAACACGTACAGATGCGAGTTCGCCCTCGCCTGTTGGCTTCCGAGTGACCACATCCCATTTCTCAGGCGTGGTAACGATGATCTGAGTCTCCGCAATCTCAGCCTTTGTGAGTTGCGTGTCACCTGCGCCAGTTAACGCGGGGTTCAGAGAGCATATGGAAGATACCAACCGGTCAATTCTCTAACAAGTATGGACAGCCATTTCAGGCGTTTGCCAAGTTTTTGGACAATCTCTGAAGCCAAAGCTTTCATCGGTGCCCTGTGCTCCTGCTGTTAATTCATTCAAATTGGAGGAACGACTTGAACTTACACATAGATAATCTTGAAGCTGTCACGATTTATGGATGTCTGCGGGAGGGCCCCTGGAGCAATAATAGACCTATGTTGACCCAAGACACGCAAGATGGTCAACATGGCAACATCGGTTTTACCCTTGTTGTTCAAGTTATTATCTTGAAAGGTGTTTGATCGATAGAATGCTTACAGCACCGGTTGGAGCTATAATATACCTATCAAAGGCTCGGTCAATTAGTCTGACACAATTACTCACCGCAAACAAGTATGTTTTCATTGGAACCATAAGCGGTGGGGTATACGATGGATTGCATTCTGTTCAGAAATGTGTATCCCTGGTAGATCTAGAGTCGAGAAAACTATGATTTGGACACATGAAATCACTTACCGGAAACGATCCTCGAGCTAGCTCATCGAGCTCAGCGACGGGTATAAGGCGTTCGAATTCCCGTGACGGAATTGACTTGGCCGGAGGTATGACCACTTCTTCATAATACTGAAGGAAATATAAGACGAATTACGAGAAAAGAACTTCCAAAAGTCGACCTCATAATCGTATCTTGTGGTCCCAATAGGTAGCACGTACTTGCTTCCGTACTGTGACAAAACACTTCCACCACCGACATTAGCCCAGGAAGTGTACACATGGGGCAGAATTTCGGGCGCTTCTTGCTGATAAATGTTGGCAGCTGGTCAGTGCCTTAGATAATATGACTCACCGCTGTTCCAGTAAACAGAGGACGAGCGGAGTTCGTTTTTAATGTTTCTTCGATACGGCGTTGGGCGTCCTCCGGCGCAAGACTAACTGGAATTCGCGCTGACAAGGTTCAGTGGGTAACATAGCACGACAAAAAGAAAGGTCCTTACTCGACAGGCCAAGCTGAGAGTTGGCGCCGTAATTTGTCTCCCGTTCTTTCCTCGGGTTTAAGTGACGAGATAGCTGTAGAACATACCGTATACAGATGGAGAAAGAGAGATATGAATGTACTTACATCTTTTGCGGCCGAAAGGCGTGATTCTAGTAATCCTTCGACTAATGCAATCTGATCAAGGCCCACAAGCTCAACGACATCGCCCTGGATCTCCTCGTTCGTGCGTGAGCTCGAGAGTGTATCCACCAGGACTCGAAGCGCATGATGAGAGCCAGGTTTACTAGCTCACCTTATGACTCAGCTGCTCAAGAAGCTGCTCCCAGAGAGGACCCACCTGAGTATATTTTCATAAACGGTTTTTACAGCAAATGACTCGGTGTCCTGGGAGAAGAGATCCAGAACGGTAGACCACGGCGCGTCAGCTGAATCGTTTTCGGAAACTTGGAGGAGTCCATCTGCACATCCGATCATTCAATACGTGTGCGTCCCACCCGGCAGCGCTTGCATACCATGGTGGCCAAACGTCTTTGGACTAAGATCATATTAGTACTGATGATCAATCGAGAGCTTCAAGTTGGTGTACCTAGTCCAGTCGACAAGGGTTTGCAAATTCAAGTCAAGGCCTGTACCTGGAGAAGCGGTCAGGGAGTCGAGGTATTGTGCAAAGTCGGTCATCGCAAGTTTTTGAGTGTGTTGTGGTAACTCGTCAGACGCGTGGGATGAAACTTCACTCCTATTGCATCGCTAGAGCCCGCAGCTACTTAATGTACGTGGGTCCCAATCAAAGCATACAATTTATCTTACTGACTCGCCAAGTATCTGAACCCCAGAAGAAACAGCCAAATAGACGTCCAACTTTTTTTACATTCTGAAAATTATCTCCTTCGATAGTTCCGCACCGAGGGCACGTATACAACCCACGATCTCTTCGCGAGCATAATCAACTTTCCACCCTAGAGACGTCTGTACAAAATGAGATCAGTGAGAAAAATAAACGAAACAATTGGTCCCTACAGTCACTGGGATCAAGGAAATAGTGTTATGCTGAATGGAGTAAATGGATCTCGCGTCTCTTGCTAACTCTTCTTCATTGTCGGCTTCGATGACTACAGTAATTCAGCGCGTGCACACTGCGGAATCCGGGTCCTCACCTTCTCCAGGATCGTCCGAACCGGATAAAGAATGATCGGGCCGAGAGAAGATAGCGTACCGATATTTATCCAACAACTCTACGCAATTATTCAGAGGGTGCCACGTAAAATCCACCTGATCACAAGTTCGTCAGGAAACCACTTTTGTCATACTGTATGCCTACCGGATCGGCGAGGAAAGAGGGGGTGTATTCTCCTTTATACTTCATCTTTGGGCACGAATGGATGTAAAAGCCTGATCCAGCCACGTGAGGACCCTGGAGAGAAAAATAGAATTGTGCGCGAACCCATATACAACGCGTCCATCGAGAAGAGCCCTGCATCATGTATCTCCCGCGCGAGGGCTACTTCGCGAAGAGCACTGAGCTAGTACATGTCAGTACTTCAGAGGAATAACTGCCATGGAGAATGGATACTTTTCCCAAAGAATACTTGTCCCACTTCGCATTGTACATGAAATAGACGCTGGACACACAACCAGGTAAAATGTCCAGTACCCCTACCGCGATTAGTTCACCGTCTAGTCTATACATTTGGTGATAGGATCCAAAGTGCGATGGCAGATGTTGGGGTGATGGCGTCGGATAAGGAATGGGTTCTGACTTCGCTCGTCAGGTGAAGAACACATGGCGGAAGGCACTCACTAGCAGTGGTGATTGCACCAAGAATTGTTTAAACGAACGTGGTGTATTGTCGTAGTCGCGGTGAATTTGCGTCTGGTACGCGACATAAAGTGCATACTTTTCATCGGTGTATGACGAACGCTCAAGTGTTACCTACAAAACTCATTCTGCAAGAAAGTAAACGTCGACAACGCACTACGTACCTGAAAATCATGCCGTGGTTCTTCGCCAGTGGGGAAGAGTGGTCGTTCGGAGCTATGAACGGAAGAGACCAGGCTGAACGCTGCCGTCTGCGAGCCTTTTCGATTTGACTGATCAAGAGTTACATCGGCATTTCTACCGTCTCGCACGAAGCGGTTCCACCTAACCAGAAGCAAGATATTAGGATGTTCTCCTGACCATACGTTCCACATTCATTCTTTCTCACCTGTTCAAGAGCCTTCGCTGACTGCGTGATGGTTTGAAGGAGAGAGCGTCAAGCCTGTTGAAGGGCCTGTGAATGCGCTGCGGAAGGAGCGAAAGGGAGAGTCCCACAGACTTGATCGTATACTGCGGGCAGCACGAGCGACGGAGGTCGGGGGTGTAACAATATGTCCCAGACCTCCTCCATCCGCGATTGATCATCTTCTGGTACACCTTCGTCCGCGAGTGAACGATTTGCAATGTAGGGGGTGAACCCGAAAGCTCTTACCTCACAGGATAGTTGGGATGCGATAAGACCAGCCTTCTTAACGCTGGTCTCGGCCGAGCTCCTCTGCCCTGGTGGTGCACAATAACCGCAGGTAGAACGTCCTGGGCCCAAAGGAGTCCCGACGGATATTGGTGACATCTCGGTGGTGAGCTGGTCTGACTCTACTGAAAGTAACACGCGTTTTGGTTACAGTTACATGGCTATGGGCCGATTAGTGATGTCTACGGCCGCACCCCTGTGCAACTAACCCCAGCCATCCCATCGTCCATACTTCCGATACTCTTGCAGAACCAGTTCACGACTCCCCCTTTTCTCCTTTTCCCGTTCTTTCCCCTTACCCTTTTCAGGAAGAGATGTGACGGAAGAAACACTAGAGGTCCGTTGACGAGATGCTGATGGAGATTTCGAAGTCGACCCAGCAGCTGGCGACGGAGACTGAGATACCTTGGGAGGCAATGCAAGCCGATACCACCCCCCACTATAAGTTAGAACGACGATCTGAAACTCGGAAGCCATCTCGGCAAGCTCAGAGGGAACCGTAATCCACCCAACAACACACTTCTCATCAGCAGCAAGATCCGTGTGTGACGAACGGACGGAGGATGTCGAGGAAAGCGAAATGTGTGCAGCTTGTGTGGGTATTCGATACTGTGCATATGACCACTCCGAATCAAAGTATTTGGGCAAGGGCAAAAATGGGGTGAGCGGCGACAAGGACGATTGTCGGTTTCTGCAAGATAAAATTAAGTCACCTGGTATCAGACAATGCCATTAGCTTACGATGCGCCGGACGAGACAAGAGAGAATATGTGAACAGTCCCCTTGTCACTCCACACGCCTACTTCCTTTTCGTCGGGTCGGAAGGCGACCCCATAAATCTCCGCAGTGTCTGCCCCTCTACGAAACTCACGCACAAGCTTTCCAGAAGTTGTATCCCATATACGGACAAGAGTTCCCCGTGATGATGTGCTGGCCAGGAATCGGCCCGATGGGGGGAGTGAGAGCGTCGTCAAGGCAGACTCGTGAGCCGCGATCATTGACACTGGATGTTTCAGTGGCGGCGGCGGCGGTTTAGAAGGATGGACGGATGGCGGAGGTCCGAGAGGGGTGGGGGGAACACAGGGCGGTAGATGCAAGAGCTGCACATGTCCCATTTGCCTGCCTGGAATTGCAAGTAACGTGGCGTAGGCTGCGGTGGCCATTGCAAGGATTCCTTGGTGGTGTGAGTGCCGCACCGCGAGCATTCCCGGAAGAAAGGAGCCTACCTCGTGGATTGTCACAGGTGTCATACTCTGCCCGTCTGACGATGGTGTCGCGCACCTCGAAGACGACGACTCTCCGTCGCAGAGCCACTGCAAGCCAGCCTCTTCTACAAGCGACTCCACGCACTCGCTCCCTAAATTCTAGCTCTGCGGCTTCGACCCCTGTGGCATCGTCCCAGAGGATGACCTTGTTTGGCGGATAGAGTGGGCTGGGACCACCGCCGAGGAGGAAGAGCAGCGATGACGTGTGGCAGGGTACGACGGCAGCTAGCGTGCCACCAGTGAACTCTGCGGAGGGTATCAATGATCAGGGAGATCGCTGAGATCGAGAGACACGCCTCTCTTGCGAAGTAGAGCGAGCGGCCATGCCTGATAAACGGCGAAACCAGCTGGCGTTGAAGCAGTGAATATCTGGCAGTCCGCATCAAACTGGACATTAATGATCTGGACATGGTCTGTCGGGGTGATGGAATGACGAGCGAGGTTCATGAAAGGTGGAAGCGAACTAGAGCAGTGTACTAGTAGCTAAATCGGTTTACACACGGAGACATGCATAATATAACAATACACAAGACAAGGAACTACATAGGAAAACTCAACTCGTGTATAGGCATTCGCTGCATCATCACTTAACTACGAGCAGAATGTGCGACCGCGGCAGACGTGTATGCCGCTGCGTGATAGGCAGAATGATGGGTGTAGACAGAGGCATGTGAGGTCACACGTGGTACGATCTCGTTGGTGTCATCCCAAGCCTTTGGCGGCCGCAAGTCGACACCAGCGAGCTGTTGGCGAGCCGCTTTGAACTCGAGTTCTTCTGCCTGATTCTGAGCAACCAAGGCGGCCTTCGCCTCCGCTTGCCTCTGAAGCTCTGCTTCGGACTCATCAGACAAATAATCTGTGAATGCGCCATCTGAAGTCACAGTGGCATCAGACAAGGAGCCGCGAGAACTGCCACTATCGCTGCTGCTTTCGGAAGAGCTACTGACATCGAGGGCAGCCATGGCGGTCTCTAGAGTCGACCTTTTGGACGAGAGGGTTCGACCAAAGGAAGCATCTTGAGAGGATGGTATGTATGGATCTACGAACGACGTGTGGAGGGTAGAAGGACACTGGTTCTGGGTGGGGCAATCACCGGAGGGTCTCGAAGGCGAATAGGAAGGGGAGACGGCGGAGAGAGAGGCCCGGGTCGTACCGTTGCGGCGGGAAAGGGAACCCTCCTGGTCGATATATCTGCGAGCAGAAGGGGCGCGGGATTTGTCTTTGGTTCCTTCGGAGAATGTCTGGCGACGTGCGAGGGTATATTGATCGGATACGGGGGCGGAGGAACGGGGGGTCGTGCCGGCTAGTGCTGAGCTCTGGGAAATAGGACTGCCACCGGGACGACCGCGGGACGGAATTGCGACGGGCTGAGTCTTTGAGGTGGCACAGGGTCTGTTGGATGGACTGCTGGTGCTATTGCGACGATCGAGGATAGAGGTGGGAGGCGGGTGCTGGGATTGCGAACGAGAGGCGATGACGGGGAGGGGGCTGCCTCTGGAGAGGATAGCGTCAAGGACGGATTTGATTTCTGGGGGCATGGGTATGCTGTGTACGATGCTAACGGTGGGCCAGTCGGCGGGCTGTATGAGACGGTACTCGCTTTGGGTGGGGGGACGGCAGCAACCGGGCCAACCGTGGTTGTTGTACACGGTCAGTTTCGGGTTGGAGCGAGCCCACTGTAGCGGAATGGGGTGAGGACGGAGGGGATCGGAGGAGAGTAGAGGAGTAGACCTTGCAGTAACCACAACCATTGAAGGACTTTACTGTGGATGAGTGTGAAGATGGGGCGTGCTGGTGCGCGGGGCAGACAGGGACGTACCTTCTGCGTTCTTGAGGTGGACTACGTCGATGCGTGGATGGTTTGCTCTGTTGTAGCAGACGTCGCGGAGATGTGGGCAGCTGTGAGGAGGGTGAGCGAGTGTGTCCGGAGCCGGCAGGAGAGACGATACCGGGCAGCGCTTGGCTTGAAGACCTTGCACATCGGACAAGGAGCGTTGGCGATGTCGGCGGGGGCGTTGTACTGGTAGCACATCTGAATATCGAGTGGAGGAGGAGGAGGAGCAACGCGCGGTGGTATTCTTATACCCATACCAAAAAGGGCCCTCCTCCTCCTCGATCCCCCCCGTCATCGACAATGGGCAAGTCGCAGTCGAAATTATCCCCAGAACAGCTCGCAGATCTCCAGAAGAACACCTACTGTAAGCCCGTCCAGCCCAGCGATCACCACCGGCGCTCACCCGTCTCCAGTCGACAAGAGAGAGCTTCAGCAATGGTCGCTTCGTCCCCGCTCACCACCCCACGCGCCCTCTGACCCCGCTCTAGGTACAAGGGCTTCCTCAGAGACTGTCCTTCCGGCCAGCTCGACAGATCCGAGTTCGGTCGCATATACAAGCAATTCTTCCCCTTCGGTGACCCCGGGGAATTCGCAGACTATGTATTCAACGTCTTTGACGAGAACAGGAACGGTACGATCGACTTTAAAGAGTTCATCTGTGCCCTCAGCGTAACAAGTCGCGGCCGCTTGGACGAGAAGCTCAATTGTATGTTCCCCCGGTGACCGAGGTTGACCCGGCTCACCCCTCTACAGGGGCATTCCAGCTGTACGACATAGACAAGGACGGCTTCATCACCTATGATGAGATGCTCCAGATCGTCGCTGCCATCTACAAGATGACCGGTCAGATGGTCAAGCTCCCCGCTGACGAAGATACTCCAGAAAAGGTTTCCTCCCATCTCCTTTCTGCTTTTATCACCCACCTGACTCTGTCATCCCAGCGCGTGGACAAGATCTTTAGAAATATGGACCGAGACAAGGATGCAAAGCTCACCTATGATGAATTTGTAGAGGGCAGTAAGCAGGACCCAACTATAGTTCAAGTAGGTCATGCCTACCACATGGTCCTACTCTCCGCTCACCCATGTGATCCACTCTAAACAAAGGCCTTGTCCCTCTATGATGGCCTAGTATAGGTTCGTCCGCAAATTCCCCTTCCATCACACCTTATCACATAAACGCCTGCGAAGCGGTCTCACGTACTCCTATCTCCCTCTAATCTGCACTTGACACAGCGAAATAGATCGTCGGACTTGGATAGCAATCCCGGATGTGTACACCTTGTATCATTTAGCGGTACTGTGTTATTCCTAGATGCTACTGTAATCTGTTTGGCGCTACTCTCTACCCAGAGCCAGCTTCCCATACTTGCCGAGGATCTCGGTGTCCACATCTTCCCCTGCCCACATGTACAGCCCTTCCGCAAACTCTAGATTGTCCTGTTCCGCCTTGAACAGCTTGGCATAGTCCTGTGGCTGGCCAGCTTGTGCAGTTCCCGTGGCCGCGAATGGCGACACCGTCATGTCACGCGTAGAGTCAGCAGCTGCCAAGCGGAGATCGCACGTCAACATCAGTACCCGGCAGCACAGTTGAGTGGACGCACAGTTATCACCTCCGAGAAGAAGACGGTACAGCCCATTCAGACCGAAAAAGTTGAGGAAGTACCACGACAGCGAGGACACCCACCGCACATCCATATCGGGTGTTTCAATGCCGCGCTGAAGCATAGACTTGAACCCGAGCGTCAAAGGAAAGGGGAGTTTAACTGGAAAATCTGAGTGACGTGCAGCAGCATCAAGCTAGCCAGTGACGCACTTAGGACAAACCCTTGGAAGAAGAAGTTGATCCAGCCCATGATGACCATCTGCGGCACCATCATCACCATCTGCGTCTTCATCCCGGCCATCATCCCGTCCATGGCAACCGGGTCCGAGAATGGATTTGACGCTGATAACGTCAAGTCGCCTTTGGGTGGACCATCTTTGAGATAAG
>JBBPTC010000044.1:0-11205 GCA_038093955.1 Boletus albobrunnescens
GTATCTGATTTGTTTGAATGTACTCTAGATAGGTTAACGATCGTGTGTCAGGATTGTCGAATCTTGCGGGCGACCAGAAACGTCCGATGGGCAATGCGATCATGGGTAAAGTGATTGCTTCCATGTCAGAGTCGTAGTATTCATTTTGGCTGTGCGCCAACTACAGCCTCTGCAGTCCCGTCCCTCACGCCCCTCAGAAACTGCACCAAATGCGTCCCACCAGTCCCTGTCAAGGGCGGCCTCCGGTCCTCTAAACCCACTTCTTCTGCCTCCTTTGCTCTTCTCTCCCGACTCGCTGGTCCGATGATGTATAATGCGACGATACGAATGTGTGCATCTCTGAACCGTTTGACGGCATTCACCGCGGCATCGTATGCCTCTACGAGCTTTGGGTCTCCACCCATCACTAGGTCCCGTACAGGCCGCGGACTAGCGGTTAGATGACGCAAAAAGTTGCGGTGATGTCTGGGCATGTAAATCTGCATACGGCGCAGTAGCGTCCATCTCTCGTCATGCAAATTCTCCAAACCGAGGAAGATGTCGAGGGCGTGGACCAGCGCACTCTGGCCGGCACTCGGCCCTGACAAGTCTGTGGGTGATTCTATCTCTGGGTGTTCGTCGAGCCCCTCAAATACCCACTTCCTGTGCATGGGATCAGAGTCCTCGCCACGGAACCAAGGTCGGACGCTGTGATAGAAAAATTCGGGGTCGCAGCCATTTCTAACGTTGAGTAGGATGGTCGTCAGGTCGTCCACGACAGAGGCAAGTTGGCGGAGGTATCCGGTAATGCGCCGGACAGCAATCTCGTCTCCGACGAACATTTCGTCCATTGTAGCGCGCATGAGTTCGAGGGCTTCCACACCCCTGATCTCGATGCGTGCGGAGGCAAGGTAAAATTCCTGCTCGTCGTTTGTACCCGAGAAGAGGTCCTGACTGCGGAGACTATCCAGCGCGGGTGGAGTTGTCTCGTCAATGGGAGACTTGAGAGTCCAATTATAGAGAACCGTGTCGGAGTATGTCGCGACAGGTGGGAGCTGGAGACGCGCCGCAACCTCGAGAAGGGGGATGGAAATATTAGGTGGGATACGAATCTCAGCGTCGAGTGGGAGTGTGTGAATATACATGTGCATGATGAAGGTGAGCACATGATGAGCTCGCCGAAGTAACAATTCGGATGCTGTAAGTGCCTTTGTTGACAGCATGGGTAACTGGATGAAGCAGGTCGGGGTCCCCAAGCACAAGGGGACATATTTCGAGAAGTAAGAAGAGTGGATCAAGAGCTGGAGGGGAAGAGATGGCTCACGTTTTCCCGCACGCCCTTTCGCCACGAAGCAGAATGTGCCACCTCGTCTTGAGTGAGACCCGGTTTTACTGCAAGCTGCAGTTTCGTCGACATGGCTTGGTCGAGGAACGTCTCCCATGGATCCCATTCGATGGGCAGATGGCTTATGGGGGGGTCTGGAGGCATGAAGCCAGTTCGAGTATCGACATCGAAATCGTGTGCAGCAAGAGTGGATGTGTCAACAAAGCCCTCCACTCCACCGATGACAAAGTCAGTGCGAGACTGGTTGAGGAAATGACCAGGAGGCAACGGGGTCGACATGATGGTGGTCAGAGTCGAGTTAGAGTTAGTCGTGTGTGTCATCATCACGGTGGGAATGAACGTACGAGCTTGGCCTTGTCCGCAAGATTTCCGTCGGGGATGTGAACGAACGAACCTCTCAATTCTTGCTCGACCGTATTAACATCCGCGCGATTGGTGAGTCTTTGCCTCCGAGTATCAGCTGATGTTGCAGGGTTCTGATCCTTTTTTTTTTTTTTTTTTTTCTTCCAGAGTTTGAACTACATAATACGGCAGATGGGCGTGGACCCAGGGTCAGATCGCTGGCGAATCTCGTACATGAAGCTTTGAAGGCTCATCCGTTTTGGTTTAGAGGGGACGTATTGATACCAACTGTAATCATTGGTATCATAGGACGTTGAACGGGGTATAGCATGTGTTTGCACGTCAACAAAGAGCTAGCTCAGACGACGTTCGATTCTTCTTTGAATGGGCCTCCACGAGGGCACCTCGTTCCCCGTCAATAGCGTAATCGCGAGGTCATCTCACGGCGTGGGCTTAACGCGTTGCGCGCATGTCCTGCACGATCTCACCCGTGTAGCGAACCACCAGGCGAATCGTAGGCGATTTGTTCTTGCAGAGTGAGTAGCGAACACTAGCCTTGCATTTCCTAGATGAGACCCGCGCACAGGAGGGGCTCTGCATAGAGAAGTAACTGGCGTCGAGTGTCGCTGCATTTGGCAGCCTCGTGTTTTATGCCAGCTAGTACGTCGTGCAGCCCCTCCCTTGTCCTGATAATCATCCGGGGTCAGTTCTAATTTCGTCCCAAGTTCTTCCCCACCATCTTCCACTGCATCCCCACAAGGCAGTTTCGTCGTTGCTGGGCGTCTCACCAGCTCATCCCACCATGTCTTCCACAGCTATCGGCACTTTCACTTGTTGGGACGGCTACGACGGGTATGAACTGGTAGAGAAGCCCTCCCGTCCTCCCCATCGCTCGCGACTCGCATCCATATCCACTTTGCCCTCCCCCCGACAAGGTGCCGAGCGCGGTGGTGAGCGCCCACGACCGTCGAGACAGACCACAGGACAAGCCCCACGCGAGCACGGGTATACCTCTCTCGAGGAACTGTGGAACACCCTGCGGGAGAAGAAACAAGCCGCGGAAGCCAAGCTTCCTCTCAAGGTCAAGTCTCTGGAGCCACCCCAGCCCGGACTCAGCGTCGGGCTACGTCCCACCCCAGAGCAACACGTCACGCCTAGGAAACCAATCCCTCCCAAGGTGAAGCGCAAGAAATCCACGTACGCCACTGCACCGCTTCAATCACTCCGTTGTCTTGATCCTTGTCAACGTGTTTCAGGGATTGTGTTTCATTTCGCGAGTCTCGTTCAGGTCGTACCGTACGTACCCAATGATTCTGTGCATCACGTTCCCCGTGATGGATCACTCCTTATCCCCGCACAGATCACCGCGACCTTTGACTTGCCCGGCATAAAGAAGGAACAAGCACACGTCAGTTTCCGTTGGAATCACCTCGTTGTTACGTGGCAGACGGTCAAGATCACCGAGAAGGAGGAAGACGGAAGACTAGTTAGAGAGCGAGAGGAGAAAAAGTATACACGGACCATACCCCTCCCAGAAGGGACAAAGGTGAGCGACTCCCTGCTCATATTGTTGATTGCTGACTTTGCCAGTTCGAGGAGATCCACGCAGTCATGGATAGCCGTCATCTTAGCCTCAACTATCCCAACATGCGTACAGTTCGTGTCGAACCCCGGCCTCGGTTACCCCGACAGGCTGAGCCCCGTCGCATTGAACCCACTGTCGTCTCGGACGGTGACATTAAATCTAGCGATGAATTTGAAAACGCTTCATACCTCAAGTCGACGGATCGTTCATCACACGAAGAAGTCACTGAAATCACAGATGTCTCGGAATATTAGAAACAACAATCACCTCCTTCTGTCGGTCGGTTTATGTTGCAGTTGTCTACCCCGGTACTCACGTCCCGTACTACTGAGAAGCTTGTTTTACTACGGTCGTTCGCATTGTATTCGCGGGCGAGGCTTATCTATTTCATGTAGCGGTGACTATGAACAATGAATGTTGAAGTGTACTCGCCCGTCGTTAAGGAGGTCATTACGACAATAATTTGTCTCACTATTACATGTCATCCACACTCCATGCGTGGCTTGCTGTAGCTGTCCGTGTTTTCTCGTTTATACGCTGGAACCACTTCTTCTCGAAACCATTGCCACGATCTGGGAAATGTATCAGCGAAGCACTAGGCTTGACCATGAAGGCTTGACCTTACCTACGCCATCCCATCTGTAACCAGGTTTTATGCCAAAGCGATTAGGAGGTGGTGGAGGACCACTATACTCTGGCTTTTTAGGACCCTTTTCTTTTTTCTGCAGAAGAAAAGAGAGTCAGAGAAGACTAAGATCTCATACAGTTGGGCTCACCGTCAGGAAAGCGGCAGCGGGATCATTCCATATCTCTCGCGCCTTGAGTTCTTCGTTGAGCTCCTTGTCGTCTGCATGCCGCGAGAACGGCAAGGATCTGTTCTTCTCCAGCTGTAGTTTGCGTTTGTCTTCTTCTTCACGTTGTACGAGTCCCTTGCCCCACTCCATCTTTTGTGCATCCTTTTCCTCTTTTTCCCTTTTCTTCCGTGCTGCTTCGGCCCGTGCCAGTTTCATGTCGATCTTGCGACCGGATGCATCACGGTATACGGTCTCCTGGGCAGCCTCCATCTCCTCTTGCGCCATCTCCTCTTGCCTGACGCGTGCCTTTGTTTGCTGCAATCCGTTGTCAGATGCCATCTTACACGGGTAATAAACGGACGCTATACCTTTCGTAGCTCCTCAGCACGTATCAACCCGCCCTTGAAAGGCCGTTCATCTTCTACGACGGTCGGCTGTTCATCCGGCGGCGGAGGCGGACTCTCCTCCCGCTTGACGCCCTCTTGCACCGTGATCCACCCTGTTCGCTCGTCTATCCTTCGTCTCTTGAAACTTCGGTCGCTCGCAACGGCCGCCTCCGCCACGTCTGTGTTGTCTTCTTGTTGCCGTCTCGAGGCTTCGTCACCAAAGCCAGCGTCCTCGTCGACGAGCGTGGACGGACCCTTGGCTGCGCTACTGGCGGTCTTGCGTTTGTTCTTTCTGGGGGCGGTCCGGGCTAGTATTGCGTCGGCCTTGGGGCCTGACATGTATTTCTCCGCAAGGTAGGCTTGCATGGTATGTATAGTATTAGAGTCAAAGGGTTGTTGTTACATAAGCAAAGGTAATGACATTGAACACTGAAGTACCGAAGCATCGAGTGCCAGACATTTGTACAATTCACAGTCACTGGAAACTGTAAGCATGGCAAGCATACTTCACGGGTTGCTTCACGCAACTACAGCACGTGTCGCGAGCTGACAAGTTGAGCACATCTGGCACCTAGCAAAGCCGTGACAACTCACGGAAACATGGCAGAGTAAGCAGCTTCTGCTTCTTGGAGCGGTACCAAGCAAAAGGGCATGCGCGCGTTGCAGGTGTGGCGATGTGGTTTGAAGTTCGAGACATCCCCATGGCGTCGTGCATGCAGCAACGAGTCTTCTCCACGTTCAAGGCGAGAAGGCTTGATTGGCTTGGTCTGGCCGGATTCTATCGGAGAGGCGAACTTGTTCAAAGGCACGAATTTCAAAGGACGTCGTGTGTGCGAGATTCCAGCGTTATCCGCCAAGCTATCGAGGGGATCGCCATCGGTCAAAACAGCAGCTCGCAATAGGGTCTTTGCAATTCGGGAGGACTTCTGGCGTCGCTTGGACACCTTGGACACCTTTTGAACATGCGTTGTTCCTCGCTGGGTGTATGCGCGAGGCTTTCTCAAAGAAGCAGAACTGGGGCCTGCCTGCATGGTTCTCGGGACCGTTTGATCGGTGCAACGGAGAAACCTCTCGACAGTCACAATATTTTCAGCAGACGCTTCCGGACTCGAAGGTTTGGGGTTAGCGGAAGAGGACGTCAAGGGCTCCGGTAGCGCAGCAATCTCTGGTATCAGTCCTGTATGGGTGTCACTGACTGGCTCGAGGGAAACGAATGCCTCTGCTTCTCGAGCGATGAATGTCCGTAGCCTTTTTCGTTTTCTTATGAACTAGTACGCATCCATGAACGGTGTAAAAGGTGCGTTTGGTGTAAAAAGTTACCACAAATTCATCAGTGTCGTTTTCGTTTTGCATTGCCTAGAGAAAGAGAAATGGATGAGTTGTAATACGAGTTGATGACGGAGGCTGTGCAAGACGTGTTTTCTTCCGACCAAGTAAGTCGCAAGCTCTTACGAGTTAGCCAGCAGTCGTTGAACGTTGAGTCCCTATAGATGGTCTATTGTACAACCGGCCTGGGGGCTGTCAAGCGCGCTACCTTGCAGTATGAAATGAACGACGGTTCAACAACTCTTTCGTAACTAGGCGGGCCCTCTCATTGGCTGATGAGTGTCTTACAACAACGATTATTGAAAGTCCTTCTAAACGGAGACCCATCCTCCTCGGCTATGCTTGCGGATGGCCCGATACATTCTCTGCGATCACGAGGAGGTGCGTGTATTACGCGGAAGCAAACCAAGCGAGGAGGTGGGTCCCCGTGCCCGGCCTTTTCGCGGTACGGCCTTCTTACCTGCCCGCTTTGCTGTCCTTCTGAGTCAATCGTTGTCACCATTCGTTACAAATATCGTATTCGACATGCGGTGCCTCCTAGGGTATTTAAGCCGGGAGGGCTCCACATACGTCTTGCACCAGCCCAATAACCTACACTTGCTCTCAATTTCGAGCCCAACATGCAAATTTTTCTTGCCGCTATCATTGCCTCTGCTGCTACATTGGTTGCCGCAGCACCGCAGCGCCGTCAGAACTGCCCCGAGGCCACCCAGTTTGGCGTGTTGTCCGTGTCCCCGACCACTGTCTCGGCTGGCGATGTAAGACCTTATTCCTGGGACGAAGTCCTAGCTGACCATACTAAAACTCAGACTTTGACGGTGACCGCTGACTTTAACTGCGCCATCAACTACTTTGGTCACATCCCTGAATACACCGACTACTATATCGAGGTCCCCGTCAACAACAACGGCCATGAGCCCCCTATCCTCCTGGCCCGTCGTACCCTCGCACCAGGCAGTACCTCTGACTCGTTTGCCGTTCCGGTACATTGTTGCACACTGCGCGGATGAGATCCTTTTCTGACGGTTATTTTTTTTCTCAGGTTCCCGACGCGTTTTACTTTGCCAACGCCGGTTATGTGGTGATATTGGATACCACCTTCCCCATCAATGGTACCAATGGCATTCCTTACTCTGTCGTAGGTGGTGTTGAGGCCGCCATCACCATCAACGTGTAAGCATGCTCGCCAGTGTTGGTTAGACAATCTACTTTTGGAGGTATGGACTCGTTAGCGCAACGATTTGGATACCTACTTTAGTGTAATGTACGAATCAATAAATACATCGCCAATGCCAGCTGAAACTTATCACACACGCCATTACTAATGGCTCTGCTAGCGTCCTAACTCTGTCGTTGATACATAAAGTACCGCCTCAGGCTGGCATTGATATCGCTTTCCAGGTGCTTCAGGTCCCGTGTGCAATCCCCCGTACTTTGATGTTACATGTCTATGAACAATGCCTCTAGTCGTGACCCAGACGTCTCCCTGCTCAATGGGGGCATGAAGCGAAGCCCCGTCATGAAAATGCTCTTCTTACACGCCCGATCCCTGGGCGTTTTCTACAGTCACCATTTCAGCCTTCAACCTTTTCAGCTCCAAGACCGCAGCGTCAATGGCATCTTTCTTCGCTTTGTTCTCCTTGAGTGCGCGGACGTGGTTACCCTGCTCGAGGATCTTGGCTTCTAGTGCAATTGCCTCTGGCGATTTCGGCCCGTCCACTGCCGCGTCTGCTTTTCCGTCGGGATTGGCAACTTTCTTGGCCTTGCGTTTCGGAATGCCAGCCGCCTCCTTCTGACCCTCATTTCCACCAAACTTGGCCTTCCATACTTCCCCCATCTTCTCGTCGATGTTCTTGAACAGATGTTCTGGTCTTCCGATCCGATGGCCTGCCAAGATATCCGTAGAAAGGACCTCAGGCACAGTCCGTGCTGGCGCATTGAGCTGCTGTAAAATGGCCTCTGATGTCGTGGGCATGAACGGGTAGACCAACACAGATAACACGTAGATCAAGTTTACTGCACGCGAGACGACCTGCGCGCAGCGTTTGGGGTTTTCCGTCATCAATGTCTTGTTGAGTCCAGAGGCTTGGAGGTACCCGTTTCCGCGAATGGAAATGAGCATGACAATCTGTAGGCCGAGGCGAAGCTTTACACTCTCCATCGCATCTATGTATTCCTTGAGGAAATTATTGACTTCGGAGATGAACTCGCCATCGAGGGGATCATTAGGGGAAAGTACTCCGGCAGTATCACCATTCTCAGGAATAGCACTGTCGTACTGCGATGCCACGAATTTCAAGGCGCGATTAACAAAGTTTCCAAAGCTACTGGGGTGTTAGTAAGGTGTAGGGACGGGAACGAAAACTCACTTCTTGAGCAAGACATTGTTATTAGCTGCAATCTGAATAGACAGTAAGTGATGAATAAAGCTCGGATGAAAACCCACAGCTCACACAGTCCGCCCATGAAAACATCGCGTCAGCAGTTTCAGGTCGAGTAGCAAGCAGGTAATACCGCCAGACAGACGCTGGAATACCAGTCTCCTTAGCCGCAGGTCCAAACACTCCACGGCCCTTGCTCTTCGAGAATTTACCACCCTCGTAATTGAGGTATTCTATGACGGTCTTTATCGATTATTCGTAAAGGCGGAGAATGATCTTACCTGTTGTCGATACGTGATGAAGCATCGTCCACTTTCTGCCATCAGCGAGAAGCATGGCAGGGAAGTAAATGGTATGGAAGTAAACATTGTCCTTGCCCATGAACTGATATAACTTGACGTTATCGGGGTTGAGCCACCATTGCTGCCAATCAAAAGTATAGTTGGCGGTTATGCTTGGGTAACCGATCACAGCGTCGAACTACCAGAAGAATATTCAGCAAGCGTGAACCGGTCACCTTTAACCAATGTACAGACCCACACGTCTAGAAGGATTGTCAACATCCCGAGTGCACTAGATGTATATAGCACTTACAAAGAACTTTGCTATCCATCTCTTTGTCATCCTCTCTACCGAGTGGTGGGATGGGCACGCCCCATGTTAGGTCCCGAGTAACGGGTGTGGGACGCAAGCCACTCTTCATACGTGCATCGACAATCTCACCTTCAGAGCTAATCGTCGCATTAGGTGACCATTTCCCGTTCTTGTACGACGCTCTAATCCATTCTTCTGTCTGAGGTTGTGCTTTGTCGAGTCTAAAATACATGTGAGAGGAGGAGCGGGCGACAACGTTATGAGTTCCGTCGATGAGGCACCGGGGTTCAAGAAGGTCTATGGCATCAAGAGTGCGAGCACAACCATCACACTGGTCCCCTCGAGCGTCCTACGAGGCCTGATGAAAGCGTCTCGGCGTCAAACGTATGTATCTACTCACGGGGAAACTGCAATGCGGACATATACCCTCGACATATCGATCGGCCAAAAACCTTGACCTTGGTTGAGACGGGATAACGATTTGAGTAGCCTTACATACTTTTGACAGCCTTCGCAGTAAGTCTGATCTTTCACTTGCTTTTCGAGATAATCATGTTTCCCAAGATTGAGGTATATTGATTGGCATATCCTGACCAATAGGTTAGTTGACGTCAGTGGGAAAGGGGCAAGAGTTTACTCGGTATGTTGAGGAGTGGAGGTACGCCCAAAGAGGTCAAACCTGTCCAGAGAGGTGAGAGCGAGAAAGGAGAAACCGAGTGAGATAACTTGCCCGATGTCAAACCACTCGTAGGTCTCCTTGTGTAGCGCATGATATTTATCGCAGAGTTGCCTGGGTGTAACGCCTTCCTTCAGTGCTGCTGTTTCAGTTGCTGTTCCATATTCATCTGTTCCACAGATATAAAGAGTCCGGCGATTGCGAGTTCCTACAATCTAGTTGAGGTATGGACTAGTGCACAAATTGAAGTGCGCTTACGGCTATATCTGTTGTGATGACGGCCTGTCAGACTACGGATCCGCGTTCCGCTCCGCTGCATACCTACCTACTGAACACATCAGCGCTGAGGACGCTTCCGATGATGTTTCCTGTTAAGAGTATAAAAAGAGGTCGATCACGCGAGCGGAGAGACGGACGGACCTAGGTGGGGAACATTATTACAATAAGGCAACGCAGAGGTGATCAGTATGTTTGTTTCTCCTTCCTTGGGCAATCTGGCCCGACCGGTAATGGTGTCAGTGCCCGAGAAGTTGCAGAGGTCGTTCTTACATTGCGGATTGTCCAGGATCGGGGATCAGTCTGAGAACTTGCTCTCTGACTGTCTGTGTCATTGTGGACGCTTGTAGTAAAGGTCACAGGGATCCAATAGAGTCTGACTCACCTGAGCGTCTAGAGAGGATTACTAATCAAGTGACCTCTAGACGTGGTGTGTAACGATAGGCTAAGTACTTATCGTCGTGCTGCTGCTTCTACTACCAGCGAACGCCAAGTTATCTTAACTACCCTTGTGAAGCCCGACTGATTGCCAATCTGTCACCTGTTCAGATGCCACGTCCCTCCTACCACCCTTTCTATGCTTTCTACGCCCATCAAGGATGGTCTCTGAAGGTCCCAAGAATAGCTTAATGAGTGATGAGTGGGAGTCGGCCGTCAGTGTCACCCGTTTATAGAGGAATCAAAGGCCGTTCTCCCACGAGATCTAGTGCTGGTAAGCCTCTAGAATCTCATGTCTGTCTTGGAGGAGGTTTCAAGGTTTCTGGCGAACTCTCGGACGTGTTTATCCTGGGTACGTCGTTTCAGCGAGATTGACGATCTTATTAGCCTCCAAATCAGATTTTCAGCGGTCCACCATGGCTGTGGTCATGTCGAAGCAATCATATGGTACGTAACTCTCAGAGCCTTACTAATTTTGGAGTCGTGTGTATCGCATGTTCCGCCTTTATAAAGTCGCGTAAGCCTTGGGGAGTTCCGCGATGCCTTCAAGCTCGTAGTTGTCCCGCAGCACCAGAGTCAATTGCTACGATGCCGCTAGACAGAATCATTACGGACCCCATCATATCCACTGAGAATACTACCTTCACTCCTTCCCGTTCCCGTCCCCCTATAGAACATCTCCCTCTCCCCTCCGGAGCTGTCTTGTCATCGGAACGGGACCCTCTCGTAGGGGTTCCCAAACACAAGAAACCATTCTACCGTGCTCGTCCACTATGGTATTATTCTCCATCCTAAACCACCATTGCGTGAATTGACCCCACGCATATCAAGGCTGGTTCCATTTGCATTGACAGCCTCTATCACAGTGGGTCGAATATCCCGCATTCAAGTGTCGTATCTCACCATTCTGCATTCTCCAGCGTGGAATGACGCTGGCGTCTCGTGTTGAAGTGTTCACTGAGCTCTCATGTCGACAACTTCACAATAGCTATAACCACACTTCTACGCCGGACGTGCGAGGTGATTACGCCTCCATTAACCAAGCTGGCGATAGTCCAAGCACCCCTCCTTTATACCTACTGT
>JBBPTC010000045.1:6182-16466 GCA_038093955.1 Boletus albobrunnescens
AAAGTCCGATCTACTTCAGCGCTCGGGTCGTGGCCCTCGAGCAGCTGGATCATCGTTTTCTTCGATTGCGGATCCTGTCCCATTGACGCTCACTCGCCACTTGTATATCGTAAATAGTAGACTCGCACTTACCCATTCGATGCGGTATAAATGCTCATCGGGTCCCACGTGCCGTTCAGCCTCTCGACGATACCGGATCATGTCCTGATTAGTCAACCTCTCAGTTTTGCGTGCCTCTTGAAGCATCGCCCATAGCTCCTGCGACTTGTTATCTGATAGCACGCTTTGAACCTGCAGCATCTCGCTTAGCATTAGTCGCTCGAGCCTGTATAAACACCCCCTGACCTGCTTGACAAATGCCGCAATCAACTTGTCCAACGTAAAGAGCAGATAGGCCTGTGGGATCGTTCTCAGCACCAGTCTAGACGCCGATCCTCGAGTCACCTACCTGGTTACCAAAGAACCATCGCATGTGCTCCTCAAACAAACCGACCTCGAGCTCACCGTCAAAAAGCTTTTCACAGGCATCGATAAAGTACATGTAAACCAGGTCCGATATGCTGTGTGGTCGCTGCTCTCCCAACGCTTCCATGGCCTGTCTGAGGACAGCACCGGGGCCATTCGGATCATCTAATCCTAGCTCGACAGCAATTGGATTGCTATCCATGGGATTGAGGCTCTCCGTCACATGCTTGGCACCTTCGTCCTTGCAGGTGACCAGCCGGGAATAAATCGACTACAGCAGAAATCAGTTGACCGAGACAACCTGACAAGGTGACCAGCTACCTGCAGCAAACATAACAAGGTATAAATAGTCGTATTGGCAAAAAAAGGCCTGCGCCTTGGGCTGTCGTCGAAATTAGTACAAGCCTGGGTAGTGCGAATCCAGACATCGCCAAAACTCCACCTGGGGTTGCTAGCGCCATGCGAGCGGGGAGAGGTTGGCGCAAGGGAAGCCAGGGAAGTCACGTCCTTCGCTTCACTCCCAGGAGATAACCTAAATAACGACTTTCGAAGATCCCCCGACGGGCCAATTGCTGATCTACTCCCACTACGTGAGTTGTTCAAAGGTTCGTGCTCCAAATCATCGTCCTGTATGCCATCAGAGGGACCGCACGCAGCATCAAATTCATGTGCCGGAAGCATGTAAAGCAAAGGTACGAATTGGCGAAGGAAGCCCTCGATGGCACGCCGCTCTGATGGGCTATATTGCGCCTGAGAATGATCTAAAAAGGAGTAGACCAGACGGAGCGAATCGTGTAATACAGATGTCTGAGAAAACTCGTACTCCAGTTGGTGCCCCACTGAACCGGCCGCGAAAGACGGTCGACCTTGTCGCGCAAACTTGTGCTCTTGAGCTTCCTTGATCCCCTCGACATGTTGCACAAAATGCTTGGCTGTGATGTGTTTCTTATCGTTTTGCTTGAACTGATTCCCTTGGTGATCAAGAGACTTGTAAAAGTTCTTGGCGTCGACTTCACGCCAGGTCTTGTTCCAATCTCGTTGTATCCGACGCCACTCCTCGTCTTTAGCCTTCAGGCGGGCGAGTACAACTGGAACTGCGACGCTGGGGCAATCCTGCAGGGCTTGAATGACTTCTGCACTGGCATCACGTCCATAAACCTTCTTCAAGGTGCGGTGATAGATGCTCCTGCTGGACCCACCAAAGTCGACCTTGAGCCGGAAGCTTGCACGCTCCTCGTTGGTCATCTCTTCGATGCGAGTATTGAGGGGCTCAAAAAGCGCGATGGTGCGGGCAAGTGCTTCGAGCTGAACGTGATACTCGTGACGTTCTTCTTCGCTCTTGTGGAGGGCTTCTTCAAACGAGTTCTTTTTGTGGGAGATGAAACCGGCCTCTTCTGATGCCCACGTTGGATGGGAAACCCAAACATCATTCAAGACAGAACGACAGAGCTCGTCACGGCTAGAACAAGCTAGATTGACCTCCTACATGTGGCATGAGGGGACTAGCTCATGAGCTCAACCAGAGATGGCTTACGCTTTCTGGTAATTTGCGGTAACTTGGGCCCTCTCCTTCGTCTGCTGGAAGGGCAGGCAGTGGTTCTGGAGGACCTGTGCGAATGCTGCCGGGAGGGCCATGTTCTACGCTGGACTGAAGCTCATCGACACGGAGCACCTCCTTGAACTGCGCGAGCAAGTCGCCGTCGCCTAAAAAGACCTGGGACAAGTCGACGAGGGTTTTGGCATCGATGATGTCTTTTGAATAGAGGGTGAGCAGCTTAAGGAACTCTTCATAAGTATCCCTGCTTTCTAGGGTTCGCTTTGCGCGCTCAAAGAACAAAAGTTCGTCGGGGGGTGTCTGGATGGCAGGATGAGGTATGTTGATGAGAGGAGGCAACATGCCCATGTGTGGAAGGGGAGGTGGTGGCATGACGTGGGATTGAGAGAGTTGAGTGGGGAGGGGAGGGGAGGGAGGGAGAGGGTATGAAGCGTAACGGGGAGAATCTAGCTCTCCAGGCTTGTGTGTATGCTTTGGTTTCTTTGCCTGAGTGAGAGGTGAGTTGCGGAGCAAAGGCGAGGACTCGGACACGAACTCGACTGACTAATGATCGGGATGAAGGGACTGGTGTGGTATCTTTCTCGGGACCTTTGCGCCTCTTCTTTGGTGGAGCGACGAGAGATTTCTTTCCGATCTTGTCCTTGTCGATATCGGACCACTGTGCTGCGAGCCCAGGACCGAGGGTTGGCTGGGGGAGGATGCTGGCGACGGAGCCGGGAGCAGCAAAGGCCATGGAGGCCTCGGGTAAGAAGTCCTTGAATTCGGCCAAGAGGTCTGGTGCGTCCTTGAAGAGAACCTGAACCTGTACGTACACCTGGGACTGGATGGGGAGTGTTGGGAAAGGGAGGGAGAATGGGGGGGGAAGGCTTACGTCGTGTATAAGACGTTGTTCTTTCTGGTAAGTCTGGAGTATCTCGAGGAACTGCTTGTAGGTATCTGGGTCATCGGCGTAGCGAGCCTTTATCTTGTTGAGGTATTGGATCGCGTGGTTGAATTCGCCGGGAGGATTACTGTCGAGGGCAGTCCTGGCGCCGAGGCCACCAAGGAAGGAGGCTGCAGCAGCGGTGGAGGAAGGAGGCAGGCCCAAGGAGAAGGTGTCGAGGGGCTGATAGGGAGAGATGGCGCGTGAGGGGAGATAACTCGAGGAAGGTCTCTGGGGGATGGCGTTGGTGGACTGGGTCGTCGTGCCAGAGGGTGTGGTGACGCGGATGGCATTTGGATCACGTGGGTCAGCGGAGATGTCGATCCTGTAGCCGGGCGGAAGAAAGGTGTTGAAGCCCTGTATGAGGGAGGGGTTCCCGTGGAAGAGCATAGAGACGCGTTCGATGACGCCGGGGGTGTCGATCCTGGTGGTGGGTGAAGCGGGAGGGGGGACGGGAGGGGAAGAGGACTTACACCTCGCTCTTGAAGTCTTTCATGATGTCGAGGAAGTGGTTGTACACGTCGGGCTTGTCCTGGAACTGGACCTTGACTGCATCGAGATAGCTGAGGGCGTCGGTAACGTTGAGGGGACGAGCTGTGAGCTCGGGCTGGGGGGCGGGCATGGCGGGGGGAGGGGGACGACCGTGGGAACTGTGAGCAAGCCAGAAAAAAAAAGGGCTTTCGAGGGCGGACACGAACTCGTTTGCAAAGATGCCTCCGCGAGGAAACGAAGGACTCGACTTTACACCCATCCTGACTCACTACCTCTTCCTCTTCACCACCGTCCTATCCGTGGTACGTCTCTCTCCCCGATCCCTGTACCCGACCTCACACCCCGCGCGATAGCTCGCTTGGTTCATCGCCTTCGTGTCTCAGGCCATCGCAACAGCTCAGCGTATTCATTTTCTCTCCTCACTCCACCCTCTCTCGCTCACATCCCTTTTCTCCCAGACGGAAATGTCGGCGTACCCTGGTTCGCCATCTTCCTCCAGCTCTTCCTCATTCTCGGTGTCATACACACCCTCGCAACCGACTCCATCGCAATGCATCGTTTCCAAATATCAACCTTCGGTGCAGTCGCAATCGTTTTCGCAGTTCTCAGCGTAAACGAGAGCATCTTCACCGGTCGCGCTGCTCTCGACGCAATGGCCGCAGGCTGGCTCATCCTCGCAATTGTTGACATCCTATGGGTCCTCTACTTCACCTCAGAGGAAGACTCCCTCGCTCTACACCTCTTCAACTCGCTCGGAACAGGTGGCCTTACCCCTCCCTCCCGTCGTCGCAGAACCCGTGGCCCCTCCGTGCACAACATGGCCTCAAACGGCTATGCTGCCAATTACTCTTCCGGCGCGGGCATCGGTTCCCAGGATATCCCTTACGACCCTGCCGCTAAAACTTCAGGCACAATCGCACCCGCAGCAGTGAGGAGTCAGAACAGTTTCGTCGGCGCCGGCAGCATCGACGGCGTTCCTCCTCGCCCGCTCACCTCCGCACCTGCCGGCAGCGCTCACAGCACTCCAGCCCCCACACAAGGTCAACTCGCCAGTACCGACCAAAACATCACCGCAACCTCTCCTCTCATTGGCTCAGGCGCTGCTGGCGTTGGCGCGGGCAATACGCTCTCCGCTTCTACCTCCTCCCCAGAGGCTGTCCAAGATCAAGAATCTTACACATACAAGGCAAAGGCTCTCTACGCATGTCCGTAGTCTCTTTCCCCTCTTCCCCGTCATTTTCACACGTATCCTATAGACACCGCTTCTCCTGATGACCCCAACGAAATCTCCTTCGTCAAGGGCGAGATTCTCGACATCCTCGATAAACAAGGCAAGTGGTGGCAGGCAAAGAAGCCTGACGGAACGATGGGAAGTAAGTCTTGCGCCATTCACCTACTCCCACTCATTCACTCTCCTCCTCTAGTTGCTCCCTCGAATTATCTCCAGATCATATAATGGTTGGATTCCCTCCCTATCCTGGTCTGTCATCGGACACTTGTCATGCACTTTACGAACTCGACGTTCTTTAACGGCGCTGAAACTACCGAGTTATTTTTTGGTGTTGTTGTCATCTCGCACTATATTATCTGTTTGCCTCCTCCACGTCCTATTTATCCGTTTCTCGACAAGATGATACCACATGGCTCCACATGCTTTTTTTTTTTTTTTCACGCATTCACGCCTCACATGAATGGATGGATTTCGCGCTTGAACGATACCGTGTGACTCGAGACAGATCAGATGCTGCTTGTTTGCTCGGCCTCGCTTCCTCAAACTTCCATGCCCAGCCAGTTACCTCCCGAGCTTTGGATCATCGTTTTTCGTTGGGCAACTTACCCTTCAGACGGTTACCCTGCGCCATACTACGAGCCGTTTCGTGCTTCATTAGAGTCGTTTGATGAACCACTAAGGACGAAGCGCGCACTCGTCCAGGTCTGTCGTATCTGGCGGGCCCTTGCCTCCATTTTTCTTTACGAGGACGTGCGCATTAGATATGACTCGGGGAGCCTCAAAACAGTCTTGGCAGACTACCATCGTATAGATGACGAGACGTTCCAGTCACATTCCCTGGGCAGATTCGTCCACCGCCTCGAACTCCCTTACACCCAGACCGCAACAGAACGGCCTGGCGACACCCACGACGTCGTCGAAATTCTCCGCAGCTGCCCTTCTCTCACCACCCTCGTCCGCCCCTTCTTTGAAGCACACCCTTATTCCGTGCGATACGAATTCCCTGCGGAGACCATACCATTATCTTCCCTCACAAGACTGGAGTGGTGGCACTACAATAATGCTGCACGTTCAGGTGGCATCAATTCTTTGATGGATGTCCTTCGCAATACCCCTTCCTTGCAGTTCCTCTCTCTCGGCGGCGAGTTTTGGATGAACACCATGCACCTGGACTCCCCGATACGCTTGCCAGCACTGACGACACTTCGTTTGAGGCGCATGAACGCCTTGTTTGTGTGGCAAATCAGGCGATGGGAACTCCCTTCTCTCATCCATGTCGTGGCCGATTTTCCCACAGACCACGGTGGATTAGAGGAGTTATGGCTCCAATTCGGTAGCCAACTTTGCACGGTCGAGTTTGGACGAAACATTGCTTTCCACATGACGGACCAGATCTCTACTCTCCTTCGAGGGTGTGCAGGGATCAAAGTCTTCAACTACTTTATCAACTTCACGGTCCCCCCTACAGAGTCACTGCTGGTCGAGCAATCCTCCCTCCAGTGTGTAGGGATCCACGCTTTCCCGTGTGGTATTCTGAACGATAACTGGAGGCATCTCAACCGCCATTTCGAGTTCCTTTCCAGCCGCTTCCTTCCCGCTCTCAAGCGTATTGTTTTGTACGGTGACTGGCAGGAGATCATCAATGACTCACGTATTTTACCCGCCTTGGACCAACTCAAACAGAAAGAGTGTGCAATTTTGTTTGCGGATCATGTAACTAGTCCCCCTTGTGACCATCATTGACGGTAAGCGTGGTGTTTAAGATATTTCTCACGAAGCTTATCCATCTCTGCTCGTTGTCCGACATAATAGCGACATTTACTGGTCCTGGCGGGAAACCAGGATCTATTCTACGTTATAGCAGAATCAGTCTGCTGGGGAGTCTGCGAACCTGGTCGTCCGACTACCGCACAGGATCAGGACAAATATACCCACAGAAGTTTTCCTCGTTCTAGCGGACGAATCCCTTTCCCATTAACCATGTTAAGAAGCCACGAGTGGTGGTTATCGCCGCCGTTTGCTGTAGCATTTTCGATCTGGATTAGTCATGGGCCTATTTTCATCTTGCGATCGTGGTATGTGCGGGTTAGCCTGTATGCCTCGGTCGTGAGTCGACTGAATCGAGTCTGCAGCGAGGTGCATCAAAGGGACCTGGATTCCCACTTATTTTCTTTGGCGTTAAGGTATGCTTGGATGTGAGCATGTCTCTGTGATACGTGTGATACGGGCCTGGATGCGCTATGCGCCATGGATGCCCATAGTCTTGTATGTCCTACCCGCCATTTACCAGCGAACCAGCTAACCCCTACCGGAAGACTCAACAAGGCAGTAGTAGTTCGTACGTCTGTACGTAGTGTTTTTGAATCCAGGTTCGAAAAATAGTACTGATTGAAGGGGGGGGGGGGGGTCAGTACATGTACATGCATATCAAAGTACAGATATATCTTCAAGCCATATCTTTCCAATCACCGTCCACAAGACAAATGCCTCGTTTCGCCAAGCGCTGCCTCCAGATTCGCATTTCACCTTGCACGCCAGCTTCTTGAGCATGATGATTCAACCCCCTCCGCAGCCAGCGTATGTCTCTCATGCGCATGACATTCAGCGAGGGTAACGAAGGAAGTAGTACCTCCAGGGTCCTCCAGAAATCATGATTCGGTCGAGGGATGGAAAGAATCTGTAATGGTAGTGCCTGTCCGGAATCTGCGCCGTCGGGAGGCACCAAGACCGGTAGCGGTGTCTCGAGCGAGAGATGGCGCAGATTTGGACATGTACGGAATAGAGTAGGCGGAGAAGAATGAAAGTGAGTAGGCCAGGACTTTGGGGTGAAGAGCGAGAGCGTCGAAAGCGAGTTGCCATGTATATCAAGAAATTGTGTTGTGAGAGCCTTTGGATATGGGACATCGTCGTACGGTGTGAGGTATAAAGCCCTTAGAAGCGGGAGAGAGGTGTTTAACAGGGCATGCATGAGGGAGGATGAGGGCATAGATAACAGCGTCAGGGTATGGAGACAGGGAAGAACCAGCTTCATATTCACCACCGGAATCCTGTCTGCATCTTGGTTGTCAAGTTCCACATCTGCTGGCTCCATACCGCTCCCAACAACTTCCAGACACTCGAGTTGGTGACACGTTTGGAGCAGCCGGACGACAGGGTCCTCTTGGGTGGAAATTGGGGAGCTGAACGCGGAAACATAGCAAACACCGTTGAGGTTTCTCAGATTAGAGGCTCCATCTCTGTTGGTGAGAGAGGCAAGGGCACGGCGACTCAGCGGAAGGGATGGCGGTAGTGTCAAATGTTCCACAAACGGCATCAGAGGAAATAGCGTAGTGAGGAGCGAGTCGATTGCGAACGCCTGCGTGGTTGCTATCCTCGATAGATCAAAAGTCTGAACCCATCTTCCAGGCGTGGAATATGGTATTCTGCGAATGGAATCCCACGACTGGTCTGCAGTGTGGAGTCGCAAAGTGAACTTGTCGAGGCCGCTGACCGTATAGAGCTGCACGTTTGAATACAGAAGCGGAGAGGCCACTTCCTGTGAGTCCAGTGTCAGTAAATCTGGCGGGGAGTGCCAACTAGGTGTCCATCAAAAGCGGTCAAGGGTACATGTTGTGTGCTGCAGTCTCCGGTCTCCCTTGTGTGATCTGCCCTTCAATGGACGCGAGTTTGATGGACCAGGACTTACACGGAAAGATCTGCACACCAGCATCAACGAAACACACCACGAGAATCCACTTGTAGTAGCCTTGCCGTGCAACCGCCGTGGTGCATCGGCTGACAAGGCCAGGGTGAATATCCTTGACCAGATCTCAGCTGGCAAAGGTTTCAAGGGTGGTTTTTTTGGGAGGAGGGGTAGGAGGACGAAACGTCCACCGTACCGTGCAAGTGGTCTCGGGCAAAGCAAGATAGTCTCGCTCATGCAAAGCAGATGAATCCCGAGAGATGGCGGTGTCACACTGTGGCATAAGCAAGAAGGGTCTTTTACTGTAAGAGCTGCTTAGTGCATTATTACTTGAATCGTATCGACGTAGACTGTGCTCGGACCACGAATCTCATTTCAAAGTCAAAGATGGCCAGGCGTGTTGTGTGCCGATATCATGAACTGCTGCCAGAGGGTCCCAGCAGGTCGCTCATGTCATCGACAAATTTCTGATAATCGTCTCTCTCCTTCACGACGATTGGCGTCTTCAGTCCTTTCTCCGGTGTTTGGCTATTCGACGTAGAAACGGCGATGGTTCCCAATTGGCTCTTCACTACACCAACGAGGTCGGGTCGAGCGCGAGGAGGCATCGCTTCTATGCCAACGTGGACAGACGGAGCAGCGTTGACTTTGGAGGAGCCGGGTAATCCCGACGCCTTCTTTCTTTTCAGCGACGCCGGTACAAACGCCGTTGCTTCTTTCTTCAGATCACGCAATTCTGGTTCGGCCGAGATAATGGCGCCACTGTGTACACCACTTGCAGTAATGGTACCAGAGCCACCAGAGGAGGGTTTGGGAGGCAAGGAAGGGTGCCCAGGTAGCAATTGACTGGTACGATGTGCTTGGAAAGTTTGGTGAGGGATGGACGAAAGGGGATCTTGAATCGTAGCAGCAGATCGAATATGACGGGGGAAAAAACCGGCAGGTGGTGGCGGTGGAGGTGGCAGTGGTGGTATGAGCGATGGCGTGCTCAATGGTATATGCAGAAGTGGGAATGGCGGAGGAACTAAACTCAGCAGCAGTCGATCATTCAGGTCTACTCGATTCATGACCTCAGCACCATTCCGCAACAGGTCCAGTGCACAAGACGAACCTGGTATACTGCCGGGCGGAGGTCCTTCCGGCATGGGAATATCATCGTCGCTGTCGCTTTCGGAGCGTTCCAGGCCAGTACCCGGTGGTGGGCCTTCAGGCATAACAATATCCTCATCCGAGTCTTCGAGTGAATGAGCACTGGAACAGAATGCGGTACAGGAACTAGAATCCCACCTCCGACGTCTTCACCACTGTCCACTTCATCCGCAGTGGGAGCTGGAAATGTATTTAGCACATGAATGGGATCGTTTACAATCAAACACTCACGTCTCTCGATGTAAGGCATACCGGGAGGGGGGACGCCGTAAGGGTTCATCACGGGGTCGTAGTACATACTGCGCTCCGGGTGCCGGGGAAGACCGTGCTTATTGAACAGATTTCGTTTCTGTTCCACAGAATGTGTTTCTTGGCTGTTTTCCTGTTTACGTGGACGATATACAAGCTTGCGCTGTTCGGGATGCTCCTTGACATATTCTTCCTTCTTCTGCATAGTCTTTGATAATTCGTTTTTCAGATTCGTTAATCGGGACTTGTCTGAAGCAGACAGTTCGGCGCTCGCTTCAAGCCTTTCGATTTCATCCTCCAAGTCTAGGAAATGAGGAAGTGAGTAGGTCCCGACAATGAATGAGGGGGCTTGCCTCGTGTATCCTTCTTTACCAAAGCAAAGTCGCGGGCCTTGGATCTCTCCGCCTTGTTCTACTGCGATAGTTTGCATTAGAGAGCAGATCCCAGACTTCCGAGCAAACATGCCTTCTTGAGTTCCTTCTTGCGTTGTGCCTTTCCTGAGTGAAATAGGTTGATAAACGGCGGCCAAACGTTAAATG
>JBBPTC010000045.1:43683-55250 GCA_038093955.1 Boletus albobrunnescens
ACAGACGGTGCCCTTGTCGTCGTCGACTGTATCGAGGGTGTTTGTGTCCAGACAGAAACCGTCTTGCGTCAGGCTCTTACAGAACGTATCAAACCCGTCCTCGTCATTAACAAGGTCGATCGTGCTCTCCTCGAGCTCCAAGTTCAAAAGGAAGACCTTTATCAGTCATTCCAGCGGACAGTCGAAACCGTCAACGTCATCATCTCGACATACCACGACGCCGCTCTTGGTGACGTCCAGGTCTATCCTGACAAGGGCACTGTCGCCTTCGCTTCCGGTCTTCACGGATGGGGCTTCACCCTCCGACAGTTTGCTGGAAGGTATTCCAAGAAATTTGGTGTTCCGAAGGACAAGCTCATTTCTAAGCTGTGGGGCGACAACTTCTTCAATCCCGCGACCCGCAAGTGGTCCACAAAGTCTGCGGATGCTGATGGAAAGCCTCTCGAGCGTGCTTTCAACATGTTTGTGCTCGACCCCATATTCAGGATCTTTGATGCCGTCATGAAACATAAGAAGGATCAAGTGGAGACTATGTGCGAGAAACTTGAAATTAAGCTCACTTCTGAGGAGAAGGAGATATCCGATGCCAAGGCCCTCCTCAAGACCATCATGCGCAAGTTCTTGCCTGCTGGGGAGGCCCTTCTGGAAATGATAGTCATTCATCTACCATCTCCTGCCACCGCTCAGCGCTATCGTGTAGAGACCCTATATGAGGGTCCCATGGATGACGAGTCTGCGATTGGTATACGTGACTGTGATCCCAGGGGACCTCTCGTCCTATACGTCTCCAAGATGGTCCCCACGTCGGACAAGGGTCGCTTCTACGCGTTTGGTCGTGTCTTCTCTGGAACTGTCCGTGCTGGTCCCAAGATCCGCATTCAAGGACCCAATTATGTTCCTGGAAAGAAGGATGACTTGTTTGTCAAGTCTGTCCAGCGTACTGTACTCATGATGGGTCGCTATATCGAACCTATTGAGGATTGCCCTGCCGGTAACATTATCGGTCTCGTCGGTATTGATCAGTTCTTGCTCAAGAGCGGTACCCTCACTACCTCCGAAACTGCCCATAACATGAGGGTCATGAAGTTCTCCGTGTCCCCTGTTGTTCAAGTCGCCGTTGAAGTTAAGAACGCTGCCGATCTTCCTAAGCTTGTAGAAGGTCTCAAGCGTCTCTCCAAGTCCGATCCCTGCGTCCAGGCTTGGATTGCTGAGACTGGTGAGCACATCGTTGCGGGTGCTGGAGAGCTTCACTTGGAAATTTGCTTGAAGGTCAGATAAATCTACTTTTCTATCATTCTGTCTGTCTTAGCGGTAACTGTAGGACCTGCAAGAGGACCACGCAGGTGTTCCTCTCAAGATCTCAGATCCCGTCGTTGGTTACCGTGAGACTGTGAAGATGGAATCTTCCATCGTTGCCCTCTCCAAGTCACAGAACAAGCACAACCGTCTGTACGCGAAGGCCATGCCGCTTGATGAGGAACTTACCAAGGCTATTGAGGGTGGCGTCATAAATGCCCGTGACGACTTCAAAGCTCGTGCTCGTATCCTTGCCGATGAATATGGTTGGGATGTCACCGATGCCAGGAAGATTTGGTGTTTCGGTCCTGAGACCACCGGTCCTAACCTATTGGTTGATGTTACCAAGGGTGTGCAGTACCTCAATGAAATTAAGGATTCATGTGTTGCCGCATTCCAGTGGGCGACAAAAGAAGGTGTCTGCGCTGAAGAGAATATGCGTGGTGTCCGTGTGAACGTCATGGATGTAACAGTAAGTCCTTGCCACCGCTATTAGCATGTCCCTGTAATCTAAAATATTTATAGCTACACGCTGATGCGATTCACCGTGGTGGAGGTCAAATCATCCCAACATGCAGGCGAGTTTGCTATGCTGCTTGCTTACTTGCTACACCAGGTCTGCAAGAACCGGTTTATCTTGGTACGGTGTTCCCATTCCTCAGTCGGGCATAGAGCTGACATCTATGCTAGTCGAGATCCAATGTCCTGAGAATGCCATCGGTGGTATTTACAGCGTGTTGAACAAACGTCGTGGCCAAGTCTTCAGCGAAGAGCAGAGGCCTGGAACGCCCATGTTTACTGTCAAGGCATACTTGCCTGTCATGGAATCCTTCGGGTTCAACGGGGACCTTCGTTCACAAACTGCAGGACAGGCCTTCCCCCAGAGCGTGTTTGACCACTGGGAGATTATGAATGGCTGTAAGTGGTCAATTTTACTGACGAGACTGGATGTTGAGCGCATACCTAGCTCCTCTTGACAAGGGCAGCAAAATCGAAGAACTCGTCAAGGGCATCCGTACACGCAAGGGTCTCAAGGTAGGCACAATCCTCGGGTCATCTCCCCTTAGGCTACTCACGGTTTTGGTTCATAGCCCGACATCCCTCCTCTCGACTACTACTACGACAAGTTGTAATTCGTGCTTGGATACCGGAATACTGTAAAACCAGTTACTGTGACTTAGGAACCCTTGTAAACTGTGGTATTCCAACAATGTATTTCTCGTTCACTTTTTTTCGATGATCTGTCTGGCAAGGCGATACGCGTCATATAGTATGTCATTGGAGAAAGTTGAGCTTTACGTCGTCACTGTCTTGATGAACCGTTCAATTTGGCTGACTCGAGCGAACTAGCTGTGCGTGCCGTCAGATACCTAGTCATGGACTCCAACTCGTCCCCGGCTGCCTCCCAGATTTGAACCCTACACTTACGTTAAGAAGGCTCGGGAGTGGCGCTTTCGGCACCGTCTTGATAAACAAGTCATTCTTCGGTCAGTGAGTCAGAATCCTGGCCGTTCCGAACATACAAATTCTGAGAAAGTAGGGCCCCCGAGTTGCAAAAAAAACATCATCCACTCCCCAAGATGCCCAACGTTGACAGCAATTTAGCGACCGTACCGGGCATCGAGTCATACCTGGAACATAAACCGCAATTTGCTGCCCGTACAGTTAAGAGGCTTTCCGGGGGAATGGGAAATTTTGCATATAGAATATTCCTCCACGAAGCATTCGCTGGCCGCCAGACCCTTGTTCTGAAATACGCTCCCCCATACGCCGCTTCATCGGGCGGAAGATTCCCGCTTGACCAGAAACGCCAGGTAATCATCGAGCTGTCAGTGTTACCCCGAGGTGCTAATGATGAAAATCAGCTCATCGAAGTCCAGGGACTCCGTCTCGCAGGTCAGCTGTGGACTGCAAACATCCCTGTCCTTCGGAGCTCCGATTGCCAAGAAACTCCGAGCGCGATATCGATCACAGTCCCCGCTGTCCATTTCTTCGACGAGGAAATGCATGTCATAATCATGGATGACGTAGGGGAGGACTGCCAGACTCTGAAAGAGCTACTCATCAAAGAGAGTCTCCCGAAGGCCGTTGCAGAGCGGATTGGCACTGCCCTCGGCGAATTCATCCTTGACGTCCATAGTTGGCACCAGAACCCTGGCATTGACCTGACTGAATTCGCGAACAATCAGATTGGCAAGTACATCTCATCCCTTGTGACCTATGGCCGACTCGAGTCCACTTTAACTGGGAGGGATAACATTCCTACCCTCTCAGAACCATTACTGGGAATCCCCGAAGCGAAGATGAGGATGATATCGAAGCTGGTAGGGAGGAGGCAGCAGACTATCCATGCTGCGTCCGCGTCCGACCCTATGACACACGGAGATTTATGGCCAGGCAATGTAGTGGTATCGCTTAGACGCAGTACGAACGGAAGCATAGAAGGTGTGGAGAAACTATGCGTCCTGGATTGGGAGCTTAGCAAGACCGGTTTGCCTGGACTGGATCTCGGTCAATTCTGTGCAGAACTGTACACTTTGTCCAAATTCTATCCAGCGCGGGAGGAGTCGGCTCGGACTATAATTGGTTCGTTTTTGGGAACTTATAGGGAGCGGAGGGGGAAGGGTGAGGACATCGAACTCGCAAGAACTGTCGTGAGTCATATCGGCGCACATGTGGTGACATGGACTCCTCGCGTGAGTTCCTGGTCTGGAAGACAGAAAACGAGAGAGGTGGTGGTAGAGGGTGCAGAGATGCTGGTGCTGGGCGAGGAAGGAACGGAGCTAGCCTTGAGAGAAAGTATCATAGCGCCTCTTCTCTGTTCGTCGTCGATGTAACTGCTTTGCCATGATTCTATATCTCGCTAAATTACTGCCAGAGATATACGATGGAATATTGATGCATATAGATACGTTGAGCTACATCTCAGTGCGTTTCAGACAATAGTAAGCCATAGCGCTCTTCGTGACCAAGGCTGGTTGCTGATTGCGACAGTGTAGAGGGAACAGCACATTATCAGTTAGGAAGGATCAGCACAAGGATGCTCGTCGCTGATTCACGAGAGCAGGACGCACACTTCGACACTGCCCTGGTGACCCTTGCTCGATGGCCAACAACCAACCCCCACCTTAACGGTCGTACTAGGACGTGGAAATAACCCGTAGTCACCGTTTTGCGCAGCCCTTGGCATTCTTCCGCCTTGATCCAATCAACACATTAGCTCGTTCGCCATACCTCCGTTCTCTGGCAAATTTGCGGCTGTCCAGACGAGTTGCACCTTTTATCTACGGCTCACCTTGTCCCATACCCGGACTCCGCATGTTGGACATGCAAAGTCTGGCTGACCGACGGTGGAGGCGCTGGCAGCGCGGTCTAAGCAGCTAACGCATTTGATAGTCGATGAGTGCAACATTCCACGGGGCGACGCGGAAGTCGCACGTCGGGAAGACTTGTGAAAGTAACTGTCAAGGAGGACAGAGAACGGCAGAAGAAGCTCAAGACTTGGCTAGGGGCTCGCGCGGTCCGCACGATCCCAGATGCAGAGGCTGCCACTGTACTCGAAGAAGAGGTTACCGCAGCCACATGCGCTCGCCCAGGTCATCGTGGACTGGCTGCACTATACCATTGAGAGATCCGCCAGAAAAAAACGACAGTGCTTGCCATTCGAACAAACACAGTGGCTCCCAAATTTCGCAGTCTCGTCACCATCAACTCTTTGCACCTTGAGCGCGACAACGAGCGCATCACACGAGGACAGACACGACGCCGTTCGAGCTGAGTTCGAGAGAGGCTGGGAGGGAGGTCGCTCAACTCACCGCGATTCGCAACAGACTGTACCAGTCATGGAGAAATGGCACGAGGACGATGCGGATTGCTGGTGATCAGGGTATGGAAGAGGGTTCCGAGGGTTTGGAAAACGTAGACGAAGAAGGTACGTTCTACGGGCGAGATGGGTCTAGAACGATATGGCGTGCTGTGTCTTGCAGGCGCAGTCCCCAACCCTGTCCAGTATGTGGCCACGGAGCAGCTGAGTGTGTGGCGAGACGATATCTAGGAATGTTACAAAACAACACACCAGCTATGGAAGTGAAAGCGGACACAGAGTGGACTCTTCAAGCAGAGAGTTCATGATTCGTGGTGGGGGTTAATGAAAAAGGTTCGTAGCCAGTCAGCTTCCCTCTCCATCTCTGGAAGGGATCGAGGCGGCCGACTGTCATCGGCGTCGATCTTGAGCGGTTGGAACCGACCATCAACGCCCGTGACATGCATGAAATGGTGAGGGAGAGAAATTTCTGATCGTTCTAAAGCAGGGTATATGTCGTCCGTCCTCTCGGAGAAAAAGTCGCCCTTGAATTTTCGGGGAAGGATGTGGAAGTGGACGTGAGGTACGGACTGGCCCGCAGCCTTGCCATCCTAGAAGGGCGTGGATGAATATTGAATTTCGAACGAGGGGATGATGATGGTGTTGGGACTACCTGACATGCTAGAGTGAGCGAGTCTGCATTGTATGCCTTTTCGATCACGCGACCGACGTGTTGTACGGAAGTGATGAGGGACGTCAGCTCGGGGGGTGTGAGGTCTGTCAACCTCGGCACGACGTGCGTGGGTATGACGAGGACGTCTTTGGTCGTGGTTGAGTTAGATGGGGGACGAGGAGAAGGAGAGATTACTCACGACCTGGAACGATTGGCTTGAGGTTGACGATGGCATATGAGAGGGCGGTTCTGTAGAAAGCCTGACTGGTGACTTCAAAGGTGGAGAAGAACAACGGGGCAGACATGGTTTTATGCACAGCCACATGTTCGGCGGTGACCTGCACTTGCGCCATCGACATGTCCAGCCCGACAGAACTGCATCTCCCCCCAACACTCCCGTACCCAATCAAGGTCGCATCCATCGACGTTAAGCAGTCTGCTTCCGTTCATCGTGGCACCCGTCTGCTCAGCTATTCTTTCAAATATCAACCCTCGTCGCCCGGCGCGCGTCCTGAAACCCGCTTCGGAACATGGGACTGCCCCCTCGAGGGAACCGTACAGGCCTGGAATGTGCGTGTCAGCGACGAAATATCTCTCCAGCGGTCCAAGCACAAGTCTATCATCACAATCCTCGAACCTTGCAAACACGGCGTCCAAGTCGGCGGTTTATGTGGGATCTGCGGAAAGGACATGACCGCGTGGGTATCATTTTTGTCTTCTATCGCCCTCTTGGTTTCATCACCATCTCCAGCTATGACTACACGGGCTTCTCTGATGCATCGCGTGCATCTATCCAAATGACGCACTCTGCCTTCGGCCCGACCGTATCAATGGAGGAAGCACAGAGGATAGAAAAGGAGACTGCAAAACACCTCCTCAAGTCCAAGAAGTTATCCTTGATCGTCGATCTTGACCAGACAATCGTTCATGCAACCGTTGACCCTACCGTTGGCGAATGGATAACAGAGGGGGAAGCTTGGGAGGCGAGACAATTGAAAAAGTCTACAGAAACACCTAAAGAGGATGGTTCCGACTCTTCAGATAGCGAGACCCCTGAAGAAGACGTGTGTAATCCCAACTGGGACGCCCTCAAGGACGTCCGCAAGTTTCGGCTCGGTCCGGAATCATTCGGCCTACCCTCATCAAGGGGAGGCCCCAAAGTCAAGGGAAAGCACAAAGTCATTGAAAGCGAAGGCTGCATGTACTACATCAAACCTCGGTGCGTTGTTTATTCGCACCCGAGAGTTGCTCGAGAGCCTGCTCACAGGTTTGCATAGACCAGGCCTGCAGGACTTCTTCCATAAATTGTCCACAAAATACGAGATGCATGTATATACTATGGGTACTCGCGCATACGCGGAAGAGGTCTGTGCCGCCATTGATTCTAATGGGAGAATATTTGGTGGTCGTATTTTGAGTAGAGATGAGAGCGGGAGTGAGTGTGCTGTTTCACATCTGCCAGGTCTTCCCTCTCTCATATTTCTCAGGCCTCACGCAAAAAAGTCTACAACGACTTTTCCCGTGTGATACATCTATGGTCGTCATCATCGACGATCGAGCGGATGTCTGGGAGTGGAGTCCAAACTTGATAAAAGTCATTCCTTGTAGGGATCCCTAGACATCCCGAAACACCATCCTAACGCTTTCAAAAGACGATTTCTTCGTAGGCATTGGTGATATCAACTCTGCGTTTCTTCCCAAAATAGAACCACTGGCACCTGCAGCGCACACTGCGACGCCTGGTTAGTTTCTTTGCAAGACATGACCGCCAACCTCTTGTTCATGATGACTAGGTGAAGTGATCACTCCAGCACCAAGCGCGTCAACAGCCACTCCGTCGTCTCCGCTCACTCAGCCGGAGGAACGCGAGCGAGCAGAGATTGAGTCTAAATCCTTGCTGACGCAGAACTCGTTGGCACTCGAGGCTCAAGTAGAGGAACGACCTTTGGCAAAGAAACAAGAGGAGCTGCAAGGTATAGCAACCTGGTCTCAGAACGCCTCGTATAATGATACCTTCACAGACGCCGAGCACACTGTTGCATCGACGGGCAACGTCAAAGAAGAGCACCCGAGAAAGGCGCTGCTGAAAAATGACGACGTTGAACTACGAAGAGTTGGCCTGGTGGGTGATTGACATATTATAATTCATGCTGTAGCTACACTCAGTAATTCTCGGCAGTTGTTGGAAGATATCCATCAGCAATTCTTCGATGCTTATGATCAACATTTCCCCGAGGAAAAGATCAAGGGGCGCAAGTCGGGCAATGAACAGCAAATACCTAAAAAATTCGACGTGACGGTGAGTGTACAGAAGTATCAAGCTCGATTTCTTATCTAGTCCTCTTGGTAGCACATCATTCCGGATATGCGCACTAAAACTCTCAGCGGGGTCCATATTGTCTTTTCTAGTGTTATACCCCTTGACACAAAACCAGAAACCACCGAGATATGGAAGGTGGCACACATGTTCGGCGCTCGATGTTACACTGAATTGAACAGCTTTACCACGCACGTAGTCGCTGCCAAGGTTGGATTTTCTAGACAATGGAGGTCTTGTTTCTTCTGACTGTCCAACATTAGCAAGGAACCGTCAAAGTCGATATGGCACGAAAACGGGGCGGAATCAAAATAGTTTGGCTGGCTTGGTTCACGGATTCAATAGCTTTGTGGCGACGACAAGATGAGACTCGGTACCTCCTCGAAGATCTGACTCGACATGCGCCAAGTTTGAGTCCTAATATTGATCCCCATCCGATTTCTTCGGATCCTGAACCAGATGCCGACGATTGGGATGTCGAACCTACGCCTTTGGGCAACACAGCTTTTGAGCTGGCAGACATTGACTGGAATGACATTAATGACGAAGTTGAGGCAGCCATGAATGAGAGTGATGAAGAGGAGGATTTCAGAAGTGAGCGCAGCGTGAGGAGTGCTATGGCATCGGACGATGATGGCATGACTGATGAGACCCGTAGTCAGCCTAGGTGCGTCCATCCATCGGGGTGGCATCTTTTAGCTCAATCACTGGCATTCCCAACTTAGCTCGAACTCTTCTCCTCGACTCAGGCGGAAACGCCTAAGAAGCGTTACGCCGTCAGAGAATGGAAACGCCGACGCACAGCAGGATGTTCTGCGATCCCCGTTGTCGAAACGCAAGAAGTTTGCTTCGAATCGAACAGGGACATCGAAGCTAAAGGAAGCATTCACTGCTGACGAGATTGCTCCCCCACGACAGTCGAGAAGTCGGAGTCGGAGTGCATCGATGGGATCACATGTCGCAAGTCTCCCTAGCCCAGCGGATGAGGAAGAGGACGTGGAAGAGGACGACTTCCTGGCTCGGGAACTTGGGGAAGACTGGGGATAGTGCGTTCTAGTCATTGACCATTTTCGATGTTCATGTCTGCGTCGCTCTGTCGCTTACGATCTAACTGTAGTCTCGCTGTAATGGGAACCACTTCTTCCGGGTATAGCATGGGTGTCCTGTAGCGATCACTGTCGCTCCAGATGCTCACAGTATAGAGACCATAGCGTATCGACGGTGTCACCGGTGACAGTCACAAATATGTGTGAATCGTATGTTTCGTCCTTCATGCACGCGTTAAGCTTGCAAACGGTGCCCTTGCCGCAACGCCTCTCGACCCAATCGAGGAAGTACGCGGTCGTAGCGTATCCCGCGTCCCATCTATCGCCTTCAGAGACTTTCCAGTGTGGTGGGGCATACCCTGCATTCAACCTCACGAAATCTGTGATGGACAGGATGAACTCTCGCGATGGGGGGGGGGGGGGGATGAGACCACGACCCTACCTGCGATGCCTTCTATGAAGCCCGCTGGGCAGGTATCCTTTGCGTTGTATTGGTAACAGTGGACGACTTCGTGGACAAGAACGCCGATAATTTCGTCCCGTGCCCGAGAAACCGAAAAGAGGACGTAGTCGAGGGACAGATGGATTTCCTTGTCCTTGTCCGATCCGAACGTGTATGCGATACCTTGAAAGGATCGGAGGACAAGCGTGATCTTGTTGACGCTGGCGACGAGGGATGAGGGTCTTGCAAGGTGATTCGTCGTGGACTTACTGCGTTGGTGCTGTCAAGGGGGTGTATAACCAAGTGTATGAAGCTTCGACGGCAGATTGAAGGACGTCGCGGTGGAAGTTGTCCAAGAAGATGGTGGCGCCTTGGTGGTTCATATCCTCGATTCGCAGCACAAAGTTGGGTATGTGCCATGACGGAGGCATGGGAAGGAGAAGAGGTATGGATAACACGGCCACATATTATCCGTAGATACAGATACACGCGATTATTATTTTAGTACAATACCTCCGGTACAGTATGGATTCAAAATGGCACTGACGGGAGAGGTTCAGATGTGTGTGATCAGACCATCGGGCTTGCGCGAAACTGACCTCGCGTTCAACGCGCTGACGGCTGCTTCCAACCCAAGGACCTCTTCTCTAAGCGCATCCCTTCCCTCCTCTAGCCACTTGCAATACTCGACTGCGCGGAACAACACGCCGCTCTTGCCTTTTGTTTGCCCATTATTCCTTGTACCGCTGCCCTTTGGCCTGCCCCTGGATGGTAAGTCGATCGTCTGTGTGCCAGCGGGTGCGATGAGCGCGATCAATTGCGCATAGCCGTCGCGGACGGCGTTGCGGCGCTTCTGTTCTGACATGATGTGATTGAGCCGTTTCTGAGGGGTGGACAACAGGGGCTTTGTTCGAGTTGCCTGGTGTGGCTCTGGTAAGCCTTTGCGTCGCGCGGATCGTGTGCGAGATGTGGTTTCTGTTTCTGGAGGCGCCTCATCTTCGTAGTCTGGTTTTGTGGAGGTAGTGGGCGAGGGAGATGATGTCTGGGGGAGACTGTTGGGAGCGAGGGGCGGAGATGTGGAAGGAATGACTGGAGGGTCGTTGAAGGTGGGGTCTGGTTCAAAGTCCCAGTTGAAGTTGTCTAGGAAGCCGAGGAGGTCTGTTGTCTCTGAGGGGGAGAAGAGGTCTGCGGATGGAGGTAACGGTGCTGAGGAAGGGGGGAACAAGCTGGAGAGGGCGGGGTCGAACGCATACTCAAAGTCGGCGAATGGGACGGGCTGTCGAGGTGAGGACATGACATATGAGTTGGGTTGGTTGGGTTCACTTGGAATTGTTTTCGGCGAGTCCGGCGGTGATATGGGCCGAGATATGTATGCAAAAACATGGCCAAATAAATATTATATTGGCTCTATAATACGCCGTCTTGCCCGAAGACCCGCCCTATGTCGGCTCTCAGTGAGGCATCGACACCGGCCCAGGACGCGGCGTCGGCCATAGATGCACAGCAACTCCACCAGCTCCAGCAACACGCCCCAGATGGTGTCCAGCAACAACAAAATAACAACGGCACGTCTCCGGAAGGTACGACCCGTAAAGGTTAGCTTACCCGTAGCTTTATTCTACCAACCCCCGTAAGACTATTCACAGCAAAAGCACCGTCTGTCAGGCGCGCATGTACTGCTTGTCATACGGGCAAGACAAGGTGTAGCGAGGTCCTCCCGTGCCAGGTGGGTCTGCGACCCTCAACAGCGGCATCCCTATCTGAGCCCATCATCATCATTATCATCATCATCATCACCACCACCACCATCATCGTCATCACCCTCAGAGCTGCCTCAAAAGGGGCATCGGTGCATCTTGCGCCTATCCTGAACCCGACCCCGATCATACCAATCAGTCTCATCAGCGTACGTCCTCTTCTCCCATCCTTGTCCTCCAAAGCTCGCTCACATGCCTTAGCACCCGGCGTCTCCACGTTTGCCCAAGCTCCCA
>JBBPTC010000046.1:4251-14850 GCA_038093955.1 Boletus albobrunnescens
AAAACATTAGTATCCCATGATTTTCTCCAATCAATCCAAAGGGGAGGAATAAAAATGCGAGCAAAAGAAGGGAATGAAAGGAATGCGAATGCAAAGGTGATATTGCAAAGTGTCACCACGTCGGTGATTGACCCGCAAATTCCCAGCGTTGGATCGGCCTGCGCACGGCCGACTGACCGTGGAACTCGGTGGGAAGGATCTCTCTCTGTCGACATGTTGCCTCTACACTCATTTTCGCATCGTCAACCTGTCTTGTGAATGTGGAGGACCGTGTCTTTTTGGCGCCAACACACATCCTCGGGAGCCAGGACCTCGAGTGGCTACCAGTGTACAAGCCCAGTCCCAGGGAGTGGAAAGATGCCAGGGACAATATCGCTAAGGCAATCACATCACGACACGAGAAAAAGAGACGGGTGATAGAACGGACCTCTTCCCATCGTTGCGTAGCGCGGTGTAGCGGTAACATAGGTCGAGTGAAAGCGTCGCACCGTGAATAAGCGATGTCCAGCCGAATATTAAAGCCAACATTTTTCTTCTCGAGGTTTTGCTGCTCTTTGCTTTCCACCTCCTTGGCCCGTACGTTTCTCTTGTTCGTCGGCACCAACGTTTGCAAGCCAGGGCGAGGAGAACGTTCCACGCAGGGGTTCGGATACACTGCACAAATGCGGAAGGAACCACGTGGTCGACGGCACAACGGACTGCCCGGCGCAGAGTGGACGTCTCTTCCTCCTGACTTCCGACCTCCTAACGCCTTTCGGAACAAGACGGGCTCTGCAGCGTCACGCAACGAGATGGTCACGCGTGTTCTGCTCGCCCACACAAAGTCCAAAAATAAAGACGAAGCGAAAGGTGACAAGATTACGAGGAAAGGAAGAACGACAGAGCTGAACGTGATGCAAACACTTACACGGAAGAGCGCATCGAAGCAGTGCTTGTAGTTGAAACGTTTTTCCGGAGGTTTGGCAAAGTCACCTTGGAGGCGGACCTAGAGGGATGTGGACATGAGGACATTCGTCGGGCGTGAAAACGGTCACGTGATGCGGAAGGAATGGAAGAACGCGTGAGGGCATGTGATATTAGGTGAGTGCGCAATACACACCATCACGACCTCTGTGTGAGTCGGAATGAGGGAAGGAACTGGAAGAAGGCACGGGGGAGGGACATACCGCCAGGATTACCGACCACACCCGCGATGGAACCAGCTACAAATGCAGTCATCAGGGGAGACGAAAGTGTGGGTCGTTGCGCACGACATACCCATGACACCAGCAGTAGCCAAGACCCAAGGAGATGACTGTGGGGTTGCACCGAGAATCTTCTTGCTCTCGTCGTATGCCCAGAAGCGACAGAGACTGTAGCTCATCTGCCGCATCCAAGTACCCGTAATGCCGTCGTAGAGACCTCTGAAACCAGCTGTCCTGACGGTCTTCTTGATGGACTCGATCATGCGCTTATCACCAGACGCTTGTAGGCGGACTTTGGTGAGATCGAGGGGGTGTGTAATGGAAGCAGCGATGGTAGCTGCAAGACCACCTAGATAGAAGGGGTAGGGTTGTTTCTTCCTGACTGGGGAAGGTGCGGGGCCAGGGACGGCATTGGCGACGGGTTGTGCGGGGATTGTTGTGGAGGCCATTGTGAACAAGGATCCGGTCACCCGAATGGCGGTGCTATAAGGGGGGCGGGTTTCTTATATTACATAACCGATTTCTTTGGGATGCTCTGAGAGAGAGAAGAAGAACTTGGACTTGTCTGGTGGTCAATGTGCACGGACGGCCGCCTTATGAGTCCCGCCCTCTCACCGAACTATACCAAAGGGTACCCGGACATACAGCGTCCGACCAGGGACTCGCCTCGACCGAGTCAGCGCCACCGACCACAAACAAGCCACGCACAGTAGTGGGTATATAAACCGGAATTAGCCCCTCATCCTGGCATCCACATCCAAGTCGATGCTCGCCCGGTACCGTAGCCCAACAGTCCACATCCTAGCAGGGCTGTCGACCGATGGTACTACGATGCTCGGCGGGCCTTTTGATTTTCTGCCTTTGAACGTCAAACGAGTGCATAGTCACGGCGCATATAGTCAGCGTATCCAGAGGCTGTTATGGACGTGGTGAGGTACTGAAAGTCTATATGCATCGATCTGACATTGCACCAGCCTATGGTGCTCGTCGTATCCACCCCGACGGACGGGCAACGTGCGTTCATTACAGTAACTTTGAAGACATGGAGACAGCAGAAGAGTCAAAGACCGACATGGATGAACGGCAACCACTCCTCAAACGTCACTTCACCGCTCTCCCGAAGACGCCCAATGGCGTCGTGCAGCGCCCGTGCAGCATCCCGGTAATCCGGCCTCGTGCCATGCCCAATCAGCTGCTCGTACACGTCCCTGGCCACTTCAGGCGCAACACTATCGCTGATCGACCACATCGTCCCAATGACCCCTCCGAAACCCGCAAACAACATCCCCGCTGCAATATGGATCGCCTCGTCGGAGAGATCCTCGTCGCCCGTCGCCGTCTGACACGCAGAGAGAAAGGCAAGCCCACCATGGGGACGAGACAAGGCGAGCATGTCACGCAGCGTCAAGCGCCGCTTATCAGCGAGGACAAGTCCACTGTCCGCGGCATCCTGGATGCCGTGGCAGGCAAAGTGGACCCAGTCCGCTTCCTTCATCAGACCAAGTACTTCCTCGACCGTTCCGGCAGATGATTCCAAGAGCGTGGTACAAGCTAAAGGTGGATTCCTGATCACCGACCTGATGTACTCCAACTCGGTGACCACTCCTCCAAGGTAAGGTAGACCGTCGGAGGGTGGCTGACCTACAGCAAGGAGGTGAAGATCGCTGGTAGGCGCCGGCGGGCTGTGACCGGACAATGCGAGACTGCCGAGTGTAGGCACATATGATGAGACGACAAAGTCGTATACTTTGTGACCTAGTTGAAAATACTGCGCGTCATAGAATCCCGCTGCATGAATTGGAAGAAACACGAAAGGGCCAGTCGGACACCAAAAGATGCGCGATAGGTCGCCAGGTGTCTATTCGAGACATGTGGGTAAGCAGCTCAACTGTTAATACGAGCGACATGGTATCGCGTACCGAGAAAGCCAAGGCATCCAGGACTGGTTTGACGACGCATCTCCACAAGGGAGATAGGAAGGATTCCCAGCCGATGCCTTCCCATGTGACGCTTTGTCCTTCACGAGCGTGACGAACGAAATTCTTCAGCGTCTTCTGAAGCTCAGCGGATTTATCAAAAGAGAAACCGGCAAGTGGGACATGGATGACATGGTCTACATCGGCAAGAACAATCAATGCATCGCAGCGGGTTTCTGCAGCGTTGAGTATGACGACCGGTCCGGCGTGTGCAGAAGCACGAAGCTGAGAGAACGGCTTGTGGAGCAGAAACCGCTCAAAGCCTGGCAGCCCCCGGATCTCCTGGAGCACCTTATCACGCTCGATCGCAAGCGCACGGTGCATGTCGGCTTCTTGTTGCAAAGACTCTGTCACACGATGCGCGGCGCCTTCATTCCGTTCCGAGGGCACAAACAGTAATCTTTCGTGAGTGGCGCCGGCATGCTCCAGGGCGGTAGACAGTTCCCGAAGCCTATGAGCGTGATCCGGATGAGCGGACGACAACTCTTGGTAAGAGTCGCGAAGCTGGAACAGCTGTCCCCAAACGATCGAGCGTCCTTGCTCAAGCCACTCTACAGCCGCTTCCGGGTGCCCCGAGTCCAAAGCCGCCGCGGCTGCGTCTCGCACCACATCAGCACCTGCTTTCAGTTCATGGTAACGGTGTGTAAGAGATAGACCAATCCATGCAAGTTGAGGAAGGAGGTTGATGGCAACAGAATATGCGAGGGGGAGGGAGTGATGGCGTATACGACGCGCACATGATATCCATTTCAGTGAGGCACGAAATCGGACAACAATGGATCCAATGGGGGTGGAGGCAGCATGCGAGTACAGGAAAATGGCTTCCTCCAAGTCACCAATCATCCCAAGGCGATCGAAACGGGCCCTGAGGGAATTGGCAAGGTTGTCAAGGTAAGTGGGCTTGAGGAGATGCTCGCGAGGAGTGAGGTCAACAGCCTTCCTGAGCTTCGAAATTGCTTCTTCAAGGTCACTCAGCATGCCGAGGCGCTCGAAACGGGATTTGAAGGAGCTACCAAGGTTGTTGAGATAGATGAGCTTGTAAGGATGACCATCAGAAGTGAGGTCGGCAGCATCCATATGCCTTGAGATTGCGTCATCAAGATCACCCAGTTCTCCGACACGGTGGAAACGGGTGATGACGCAGTTCCCAAGGGTGTTAAGGCAGATGGGCTCGTGAGGGTGACCATGTGGGAGAAGGTCAACAGCATCCCTGAGTGCCGAAATAGCGTCCTCGAGATCATTGAGCTCCCCGAGGCGATGTAAGCGAGCGACAAGGCAGTTGCCGAGGTTGCTGAGATACCCGGGCTTGTGAGGGTGACCATGAGGGATGAGATAAACAGCATCCCTGAGCATTGTGACTGCATTGTTGAGATCATTCAGATCTCTAAGGTGTTCGAAACGAGCCAGAAGGGAATTGCCGAGATCACTAAGACGGTCAGGCTTGTGAGGGTGATCATGTGGTGTGAGTTCAACAGCATTTCCGAGTGTCAAAATAGCGTCCTCAAGATCATGAAGTCCCCCAAGGCGCTCAAAACGAACGGCGAAGGAGTTCCCAAGGTTGGTGAGAAAGATGGATTTGTAAGGGTGATCGTGGGGGGTGAGTTCGACAGCAGCCCTGTACGTCGAAATTGCATCCTCAAGATCGCCCAGCTCCCCGAGACGCTTGAAACGAGCAATGAGGGAAATGCCGAAGCTGTTAAGATACCAGGACTTGCGAGGGTGGCCATGAGGAGTGAGACAAGCAGCGTCTCTGAGAGTCGAAATTGCATGTTCAACATCGCTCGGCTCCCCAAAGCGCGCGAAGCGAGCAAGGAAGGTGGTTCCAAGACTGTTCAGGTAGCCGGGCCGGGCAGGGTGACCATGAGGGGTGAGATCAACAACATTTCTGTGGGTCAAAATTGCGTTATCGAGATCACACAGCTCTCCGAGACGCTCGAAACGGGCTTTGAAGGAATTTCCAAGAGTGTTAAGACAGATGACTTTGTGAGGGTGACCGTGAGGGGTAAGGTCAACAGCATCCCTGAGCATTGGAATTGCGTGCTCAAGGTCACTCAGCTCCCCGAGGTGCTCGAAACGAGTGACAAATAGGTCGCCAAGGTTGTTAAGATACCCGTGTTTGCAAGGCTGACCGTGGGGGATGAGGTCAACAGCATTTCTGAGTGCCGAAATTGCGTCTTCAAGATCGTTAAGCTCCCCAAGGCGCTTGAAACGAGAGGACAAGGAGGTTCCAAGGTTGTTAAGACACTCGGGCTTGTCCGAGTGACCATTCGGAGTGAGATTAACAGCATCCATGTGCCTCGACACTGCCTCCTCGAGATCCCCCAGCTGCCCGAGGCGCTCGAAGCGAGTTTTCAAGGTGTTCCCGAGGTTATTAAGATAGACACGCTTGTACGAGTGACCATCAGGGGTGAGACTGACAGCATCCCGCTGCCTCAAAATTGCTTCCTCGAGATCGCTCAGCTCTCCAACGCACTCAAAACGAGCGACGAAGGATCTTGCGAGGCTGTCAAGATGGCCGGGCTTGTGAGGGTGACCGTGAGGAATGAGGTCAGCAGCTTCCCCGAGCATCAAAATTGCGTCCTCGAGGTCAGTCTGTTCCGCGAAGCGCTTAAAACGAGTGAGGAAGGCATCGCTGAGACTGTGGAGATACGCAGGCTTCTGGGGGTGGTCATGAGGGGTGAGATGAACAGCGTCTCTAAGAGTCGAAATTGCATCCTGGAGATCATCAAGCTCCCCGAGTTGGTTGAAACGAGCTATAATGGAGTTGCCGCGATTGTTGAGATACCCGGGCCGGCAAGGATGATCATCAGGGATAAGGCTAATAGCGTCCCTAAACATTGAAATTGCATCCTCAAGATTACTCAGCTCTCCGAGGTGCTTGAAACGGGCTTTGAGTGCACTTCCAAGGGCATTAAGACGGGGGGGCTTCTCAGGGTGACCCTGTGGTGTGAGGTCAACAGCATTCCTGAGTGTCAAAATGGCGTCCTCGAGATCACTCAGTGCTCCGAGGCGCTCGAAGCGAGCGAAGAAGCAGTCGCCAAGGTTATTAAGATACCCAGGCTTGTAAGGGTAACCATCATGGGCGAGATCAACGGCATTCCTCAACATCAGAATTGCAACCTCAATATCGTTCAACTCCCCAAGGCGCTCGAAGCGAGAGGAGAGGAAGGAGCCAAGGTTGTTAAAAGAGGCAGGCTTGTCAGGGTGATCATAAGGGGTGAGATCAACGGCATCCATTTGTCTTGAAATTGCATCCTCGAGATCGTTCAGGTCCCCGAAGCGCTTGAAACGAGTAAAGAAAGAGCAGCCAAGACCGCTGAGACGGTGGGCCTTGTGAGGGTGATCATTAGGGGTGAGGTCACCAGCATCCCTGAGCATCGAAATCGCCTCCTCGAGATCCCTCAACTCTCCAAGACGCTCGAAACGAGCGATGACGTAGTTGCCGAGATTGTTGAGATGGTCAGCCTTGTGAGGATGTCCAAGTGGGATGAGGTCAACAGCATCCCTGAGTATCGAAATTGCATCCTGGAGATCGCTCAGATCCCCGAGGCGCTGGAAACGAGCGAAAAGGGAGTGGCCGAGGTTGCTGAGACAGTCAGACTTCTCGGGGTGATCATGAGGGATGAGATCAACGCCATCCCTGTGCCTCGAAATTGCGCCGTCGAGGTCACTCGGCTCCCCTAGTTGTTCGAAACGATATGACAACGCCACGCCGAGATTCGTTATCGCTCCGCGGTACCTGTCATCCGAAACTGGAGTAGACCTGATCAATTCCTCCAAAATGATGATTGCCTGTTGCAAGTCCGCTAGATCGCCGAACTGCTGGAAACGGTGCAACAACAAGACACTCGAAATACGTAGGTCTTCGTCCGTCAGGTGCGAAGTTGAATCTGGCTCCACAAATAGCTGGCCATCCACTTTGACAGGGTCCACTGGATGCCCGACGTGCAGCTGGAGCATGAAAGCCGCAGCGCGGTGTTCGTGGCTATCCGTATAACTGAGCTCCATTGCCTCACACAGCAATGCCCCAGCGCTCTCTCTCTCGCTTTCGTCCCTCCCCTTCTTGAATTGTGCGAAATGGACCGCGGCCAACTGAATCAACGTGGAGGGGCGGTCAACGTGACCAACAGGACGGGCAGCAAGTGCATTTCGATACAAGCTAAGGGAAAAATCGATAGAGGCATCCTTATCCTCTACCTGAGAGAGGATGAAGTTCGCCATTGCCAGGTTTGTTTGGGCAGCTGCACGACAAGGATGGTCTGGTGGAGAAAGAGTGAGCGCGTACTCGAACTCTTGGATAGACAGCTGCAGATCCAGTTTTTCCCCGTGCTTCTTGTAACGTGAGAGAGCGCTGTGGCCTCGGTTTGTTGCGTCTTCGAGTTCGCTTCGGGAATCGGTGGTTGGCTGCGAACATGCACTGATTGGTCGTGTTGAGAACCGTCTGCGTTGATGAATCACTGCTCTCGCACCTGAGCCGATTGACAGAAACCACGATGGATGGACACGGAGACACAACATCCCCATCCATAGGAAAGAGGGTAAACGCTGCCATGTTATAAGCGCCCAGACCTGTTTGCAAAATTCCGGACCACTCACGAACGCGTTTTGCACCGTGGTCCAGCAATTGCTCCACGGTGATTGTTAGTTCTCGCAGACGTTCCCCAGAACCCAACATGGGCTGGAATTCAAACGAAGCATAGACGTCAAGACAGACGGTGGCCGACAGATCTGACGGTCTGCGAGTTCTGTCAGGAATAATGGAAGTTGGAGAAGGGCGAAATTACACTGGGATGAGCCCAGACCACTCGACGACATGGTCACTCAGTGCCGCGCGCTTGTTGTCAGTTCTCCATTCAAGGCCGCTGTGGCGCACGACGGTGTGAAAGCCAGCTGGGACTCGTCTCAGGCCAAGAGTAATATCAGCTACCCGGATACCTATCTTGTCGTCAGAAAGCTTTGCATGTCATGTAGAGCTGAATTCCGTACTTGTAATAACCATTTTTTCATTCTCGTCTGTATGCTTTGAAGGGCCTAAGGAAGAAACATCCTGTAGCCGGTCCCCCGGTCCAGGTTGTCCCTTGTTCCCTTGCTCTTGCCCCACAGGTTGTTTGTTAGAATCGGCGACGTCTGGCGCTAGTGCATTGCACTGCAAGATGTGTGAATTGATAAACTAGAAACGAGGACAAAAGAATAGAAACCCACAGTCAGGGCACCAGGTGTCTCCGAGTCTAATGGTGATCGTTCTATCATGCTCCGTTATTCGATGTTCAGAGCGGGACTGGGTTATCAAAGTTTTGAGCGTGAGCGTACAGGTGCGGATGCCATCTGAAGGCAGTGCTTGGACTAAGCATTGCGTGGTGCTGTTCTGCCAACATAGTTTAACGGTCTCGTCGTACGATCTGGACGGCTGTCGTCGTGTGACCTTCTTCAAGCGTCGGGTGTGTACGGCTTGCTGCGTCGCCATAAAGGCCGAATACCACCCCCTGCACCTCGATCTAGGCTCCTGACCACTGGAAACTGGCCGTGGCCAACGGCGGAAACACTGAGAAGGCGGCGGGAACGAAAGAACTGGACCACTCTGTAGGGCGACTAGTACGACGTACGGGTACAAGAGATTACTCTGTCGTATCTCAACAGAGGAGCAGTATTACTACGTGCACGTGACTTCGTGCCACCGGCAAATGAGCAGAACGAACTAGCTCCAAGTTGAAGGCCCGTATCGTGGTGGAAGTGCCCCATTTCAACTTCGTGCTTGCAACGCGGAAAGGCTGCACGCCGACGGTACGTACCATATCCTTGGACTGAGCCAGAGTCCATATGAGTATGTGAAACGACATTTTTTTGGCCGAACTCTGAGAAAAACGCGTCAGATGTGCGGCACAGACGAAAATGGCGTACACGATTTTGGAGTAGAGGACGGACTAGGGCGATCGGCAAATTCATATGTACTACAATGTATAGTTGATCTAGTAGAGTACTCCACTTTGAAGATGTCATGATCAGTGTGGGAAACAGTTCGACTTGCTCGCCCTCACCCGGACTCCCAGGAGACTATCTGGTGCCCTGATTGTGTGTTACGAATCCTCTTCTCACACTGACTCGTCTTGCAGGACAGCGTTTCTGATCCCTACTCAACGGGCAGGAGGACCAGTCGATACATCAATAGCACAGCTTGTTGAAGCTCCGATGGAACACGCCAGACCGCCGCACAGGAAGTGGGACTCGGGCGTTACTCCAGGTATATCTGGTCAGCCCACTAATATTGCTACAAAGAGGACGTAAAACATATGGCCCCTCAAGTCGGACGACGCCTAGCCCCATCGTAGGTGTTCCTCTGTTATCGCGCTCCATATAGCTGATGACAGCTCCAGGTTTGCTCTGATCATTGGAATCGACGACTACGCCAACTACCAGAAACTTACTGGCGCCGTCGCTGACGCGAAATCGATACAACAGCATTTTGAAGAGGACCTGAAGATGCCTAGAGATCATATCGTTACACTTTTCGACAGAGAGGCTACTCGCGTTGCGATCATCGAGGCCTTCCAGAAATTAAAGAAGGACGAGCGGATTAAAAAGGGGGATTCTATCGTGATCTTTTACGCCGGACACGGGGGTGAGATCAACCCTCCCTCCATTTGGCGCGTCAAAGGCAAGATCCAATGTTTGGTTCCTCAGGACTGTATGCGGCATACGGGTATCCAGCCAGTATTAGACCACTATGCGCCAATTCCTGACCGTACCATTGGCGTTTTGATCAATGACGTCGCAAAAGAAAAGGGAGATAACATCGCAAGTGCTACACCCATGTCCCATTTCGTCATTTTCTTACAATAATACATAGACTCTCATCTTCGACTGCTGCCATTCGGCCTCCGGCGCTAGGGATGGATACGTCCCTCGCGCCGCTGATTTTAAGCAAGTGGTTATTGAAGAATACCTCGATGGACACATCTGGAGAGGTCGAATTGGTAAAATCTCTCAAGGTTTCGCCTACCACGGCCTTCGGTCACACGTCCTTTTGGCTGCTTGTCGCGAGGGAGAGAAAGCGTACGAATACGAGCGGCGAGGTCAGTTTACTACACAGCTGTTGGAAACGCTGAGGAGCTGCGCCGTCGACAACTCGGACCTCACCTATTCCGAGGCTCTCGAGAGGATACATCTCAAATTGTTTGATCCCTTCTTCGTGTAACTTGGAGGCACGATACTGATTTCACGCAACGCATCCAGGCAACATCCTCAGTGTGAGGGTGTCAACAGGCACCGTGTCTTATATGATACAAGAGTTCCCGCCGGTAGGCAACTCTGGTACCCGGCTCGAATTGAGAATGGCAAATGTGTCATCGACGCGGGTTTATCGCATGGCGTTAATCATGGGGTAGAATTCTCCCTGTATAACGATAAGAAGCTCTGGCTGCACGTTGTTCAAGTTCCGGTTG
>JBBPTC010000046.1:36768-57797 GCA_038093955.1 Boletus albobrunnescens
ATTCACTGCACGACCAATTGACGAGCCTGAAATTCTCGATGTTCCGCTTGCGATCCCAGTTGACAAATGAACGAGTCGTAACAGAAAGGCCATTTCTCAAGCGTACGTCCTAGATTACCGTTTTTTTTGGTAAAGGCGGGTTTCTGACATGGAATTGCTCAGTAGTGGGATTTCGCAGGACCGCAATTGATACCCTTTGCACTTTAAGTTTAAACGACAACTCTACACTTGTTGGCGCGGGGTGATACAGTAGTAAAGGTGACCGGCAAACAATCGTACTGCGGACTCGGACTCCGCTCGGACTCGGCCGAGCCATCTATGCTTGCAGCGGCCTTGGCCAACCCGTCATCCCAATACATGACAACGGAACATGGCCTCACTCATTTGAAACTGCTACACCTACAATGGTTTATCCGGAAACTTTGAGAGCTGTAATCTTACGCATGGGTTCCGCGTGTCAAAGTCTGAGAACTTGCGTGTGAGTATTCTGATAAGATCTCCACAATGGACGTTTCCGCACAAAACTCTTGGGTTCGATGCCGGTCGCGGCATCGGCGGACTTGGTGCTGGCGTGTTTTGGCATGAATGTGAGCAATACGATGTGGCAATGAAAAGCAAATACGCGCTGACACTCACAGTTGACCCTTGTTTGGCACGAATTAAAGATTCCTCGGCGGATGTCTGGATCCATGCTGGTGACCCTGTACCATCCTTTGATGTGTACCTCCAAGATAAGTCTGACCCTTCCATCTTCCACGTTCTCGGCGTATCACTGTGAGAGTGTAAGATTCCAATCAGCCCTATCATGTAGGAAACGCGCCGCTGGCTCTGAACGAAGCCAGCAGACTTGCCGAATTCATCTGACCTGACGTAATGACAGGTTTCACGGCAGAATCGTCATTATTTCCCTTTGTGGGACAGCTCATAGCTGGGGGGCAACTGTGTATGTTAGTGCAAATTTCTGAATGAAAGGGGTGAGTATGGGAGCCTTGTGTATTCATTTTACTGAGATACCCAAGCTCGGCTAATTATTCAAAGCAGCTCTGCATGCAGTGAAATCTACCAATGGCATTCCAGTTGCACTTCATGTCCTAAAAGTGCTAATGAGCAAACTTGTCCGGGTGCCAGGGTGACCTACCTAAAGAGTTACGACCTTGAAGGTCGTTTTACGAAATCAAAAGTCAAGTTGTCTCACTCGGTGGGAGTTGGTGTCTCTATTGAGTTGCCACCCTCGTTCGCGGTAACTACCCATCCTCTTTTGATCATCCGTCGGGCGCGGATTAAGCGGTGAGTGACAATAGAGGTAGTCATTCGCAGGAAGCACTGATTGCCTCGAGGTATAGCTGTCCACGCAGACGACATAACGTCAACAAGGAGCTCGTAGTAAGGCTATATCTCGGTAAATCCGCTTTGGCTATCACAGTGCGAATAAGAAATGGATCCGTGCTGACAGGGTATGTCCAAACTGGGATGCGCAGCACACGAGGGCTTCGCCGAATCGGAAGCAACTTGGGGGGATGACCTAGCGCCGAGTATTGCGCCTTCGATTGTATAGTGAAACGGTTGCTACGCCAGCCGAGAGAGGTAGTTAGTACTCCCACAGACCTGAGAATGGTGGAATCATTGATAAAGTTCTTTTCCTCCAAAATATCACGGTACCTAGACCACCTACCTAGTCGACAGTCGGTGAACGTCGAAACCTCCGGGTGGCATCCAGACTGGTGGATCCGCTCTCTCGCAGACGGAGGCAAGCTTCCGACGTTTCAAGAGAGGACAACTGTACAGAATAAGAGAACGGGGATCACCGAAACCTTTTGAAGAAGATTGACTTCACCGCTCCGTGTCATGCGAAGATTCGCTACCGGATTCGGTCGTCAGCCTGTTGGCAGTTCAATCGCCATGAAACTCCTTCGTTTTGGACCTCTATCATGCTACCCTGAGTCTCTGACCGTTCTTGCACGATAGGTGACGTAGAACCCGCATATGCGTGAGCCCCCGCGCAGTGGCGTGTCTGAGGCTGCCACGTACATGTGTTTTGCTATTCGGACTGCATTCCATATATTAGCCTCAAGATCTTGCATTCCTTTCTTTCGACTTCCCTGGTAAGTCGTTTGCACCCGGTCTTCTTTTCAACCACCATGGCATCCCCCTCACCTGAGCCGCCTTCACCGTTGCCGACCCTCTCGACCCCAGCAGATGCTTGGCTCGCCCTCGCTACCTTTTTGGCCGTTGTCGGTATCTTCCAGTGGGGCTCGATCTTGCATTCCAAGGTGGTCAAACAACGTCGCCCACCAAGGAATCGCGACGAAGAATCGACGCATACATCTACTCGCCCACGCGCGGGTGGCAGTGGATGGTCGTTTGCACGCCTTCCACTCGCGGCGGTCAATGTCTTCCGGGTTGTCGCTTTCCGCTGGACGCTCGAGGTTGGCACGTACGATCTCAAGGTGGTCGATATTGTCCTCACGTTGGGATACATCGCCTTTCTGTTCGGGTGGACGTTTCAAGGTGGTGAGTCAGCAACCTAATTATCATTATCCTCCAGTCGTCGCGTCGTTGATCGTCGGATTATCGTAGCTGACGAGCTTGGTGTGACACGGTTTAACTTGTGGGAGTGGAGTGGGCGCGCAGGCCGTCTCGCTGCGAGTCAGCTCCCGCTTGTTACGACACTTGGCACCAAGCACAATATCGTGTCCTGTGGGTGTCCTCTAACTACGTTCTCTACGTCACACTAAACTCCCTCTCTGCAGTCATTACCGGAATTAGCTATGAAAAGGTTCGCACTTTGGTAGCATCATCCGATACACAAATTAACTATGCTCTCAGCTAAACTACTTTCACCGTGTCACAGCGCGGTCGTGTTTCGCATTATTATTATTTCACGCTGGCGGCAAAATATACAGTTCTGACAGGTATGCGCATCGTGCAGTAGCAGCATATATGCACCCTTGACCGATTTCTCAGAATCAACAAGCTCAACATCTTTTTAGAGCATTCGTTCCTTCGTCTTGGCTTAACAGCAATCGTCTCGCTGACCATCCTATTGATTGTATCCCTCCGCGGAATTCGCACCAGGGCTTACGAGGTTTTCTTCTACACCCATTTTCTTATGGTGTTGTGAGTGAAATCTCAACGATGCATTATCTCTCACCTCACAAAGATTAGCATTTTCTTGATAGGGGCATACTTCCATACCAGGACTTTCAAGTAAGCCGACGTCTCTCCCTCGGGCAACGATGCTGACAAGCATATATTTAGCGTCTCATATTGGATCTGGCCATCCTTTATGTTTTGGGCGCTCGATCGTTTCCTGCGGGTCGCTCGAGTGGTGGCTTGTAACCACTTGTACTGTGGCTTCGGTCGGCGCGCGAAGTTGCTAGATGCAACCACAGAACTTCTCTCTGACGACTTTGTTCGGGTAAGAGTGCGTCGTCCAGCACATTTTCAATGGTCCGCCGGACAAGCTGCGTACCTCATTATGCCATCCGTTTCGACCTTTCCGCTCGAAGCACATCCCTTTTCCATCGCAAGCGTAGACTCAGCCCATTTCCGCACTAGCACGGGAGATGGGCATTCTTCGAGGAATGATGTATCCAAAGAGTCTGGCGAAACTGCGCACTGGAAGGAACTCGTCTTCCTCATCAATGTCAGAGGTGGGTTCACGAGGCGCTTGAAGGAAGTTGCCGCACAAAACCGGACTGTCAAATTGTTTGTCGATGGTCCGTATGGACATGTTCCTGACATGGGAGCGTATGACACGTCCATATTTATTGCTGGTGAGTTGCTATCTGCGGGCAAGCTGGAGTAATTGGAGGCGGACTGGTATTTGCAGGAGGGTCGGGGATTACGTACACCCTGCCAGTTTTCCTTAACGTGATCGAGTAAGTCGTTCTGAAACTCACCCTTACTGTGTGACAATAACGTTTTGTTTATCAGAGAAGCTCGCAAGGGATCCAGTCGCTGTCGCAGGCTGGTGTTCATTTGGGCGGTGCGCGATGCCAGTGAGCACGACGAGCCACTGTCGATTGATTGTACATTCTGACGGGCCCGTCATGATTTCAGGCCACGTCCGGTGGATCTCCGATGCCCTTTACCGAGCAAACGCTCTCACGCCAGCGTGGCTAAATGTGTCGATCAGGATCTTTGCCACGAGGGGCGGGTTACCGTTTAGCGAGCATTCGGTTGATCCGGAACAAACGCCAGATAAGGAAAGCGCCGCCCACGAGTGGGTGATGCCACCGTCCGTCCGGATGGAGTATGGGAGACCAGATTTGAAGGCTATCCTGCGGGGCGAGGTGAGCACAGCGACGGGAAGCATGGGTGTCACGGGTGTGTACTCTTTTGCTGGTCTGAAGCGTCTCTTTGGACTCTAACGTGGGAACAGTATGTGGTTCGCAAAGTCTGGCGAGGTCGGTGCGTCGTGCGCTGAGGTTCCCTATTTCGGGACCTTCTAGCGTTTTAAGAGGAGGGCCAAGCGTGACATTGCACGTCGAGTCCTTTGGGTATGCGTAAGAATTCGAATTGGGAGTGATAGTTTTGTCAAGCATGCAGGGGGGGGAGGGGGAGGATAGATTTCTGTTCCTCAGGTCAGTCCAATATTCTTGTACTCGGATGTGATGTAGCACAAAATGAACGATACTGTTTTAGTTCGGTTGACGACTCGTCGGCGAGATAATATTCGAGTTCCGACAAATACATAGCGCAGACGGAGTTTGTTTGACATGTCTTATAATTGTGCGTCACCTCCTAGTACATGCGCCGAGTACACGGTTATACATGAATGTCAACTTCTATTCTTCATACGGTTCCAACTTTCTTCTGGGGTCAGGATGATACGTTGGCGATATAACAGTATTGAAACTCATCATCATCTTCCGAGTCCGTCAGTGTCTCAGGCTCCGAGTCGTATACCCGCACGTTTTCGTCCGCGACCGAATAGTCCCTGCATCCTTCCGTATGCCTACGACCTGCCCACGCCCGTTCCTGCCTCCGGACGACCGCAAACTGGCGCACCAGCCTCTCCACCTCCCTCCACCGCTTCAGATACTTGTCCTTGCCACTCCGTCCACTCAACAACGGCGTGTTCCACGAGGCGATCTGCTCAATGTTCGGCGCAACCGCGGACAAGAACGACGCGACGAGCGAGGGCCGCGTGATCCTCGAATCGGCGAGCCAGAGCGACTCGAGAGACGTATTCTGCACGCCGGCACCGGGGAGCGTTGTCGACCCCGCGCTCGGCAACACCGTCGCATCCACCACGAGTCCCAGGAGCGTGAGGTTGGGGCAGTGCTGGAGGAGCGGGAGCAACCCGGGGAGCGTCACCTTGGAGGGGATTTCCCACCCTAATTCACGGAGGGAGAGATCCAGGGTCTCGAGGAGCGGCCAGGCCGTGGCGATCTCCTTGATGGCGGCATTGTCGAGGTTGAACGTGCAGAGCGTTTCTAGTTTTAGAGACGTGAGACGTTTGAGTCGGAAGAGAGGGCGGAGGGTAGCGATGTCAATGATGTGTTTGTCGTCATAGTCTCTCCAAACCTCCATCTCGGAAATATCGATCACCGACAGATTCCGATACGAAGGATGGGAGGCCCATGCAGTAAACATGGCGTGGTAATCGGCAGCGCAGGTTTCATCGTCGACATTGAGATTGATTGTATCAACCGACGTGGACTGAATTAGTTTCAAGAAACGCAGAGAATGTGACATGGTAGGCGCGGAGATTAAAATTTCTCGGAGGACGGGGAATCTGATGAGGCCGAGTGCGGATTCGAGGTTGTCGAGGGAGACTAGATGCAAGTCCATACGAAGGATCCTTAGGTTGGGCAGCTGGGCGAGGTGCAAAACGCTCTCTTCTGGAAGCTCTGCGCAACGGAGAGCTTGGAGCTCCGTAAGTTGACAGAGAACCTTGGAGAACGTCTCGAGGGCCCGATCTCCTCTTTGGAACTTAAAATTGCGGAATGCCATGATTTGCTTGATGCGTGGACATCGGTCGGGTAATAATGGAAGGAGAGTGAACGTAAGGGAATTCGACATCAAGTTATCGATATCGACGTGGACCACTGTAGGCTGGAGAAGGTGGCGCAAGAAGGGAATAGCCTCGGCCCGGGACTCTCCGCATCGAAAATGCACTAATCTGGGGAAGATGACCACGGGAGATGGTGGTTTCGAGAGTTCCACATAAACCTTGACATCTGTGGTTTCTATACATTGCCGATCAAATTCTAAGCTTCGCACTCGACGTGCATAGCGGAGGAAAATATTCCAGTCAGACTGCTGCATTGCACGCTTGAACGTCTGAGAACGCCTTCAAGTTTCAGATTGCGCTCGCTGATTCGTTGTACACAGGAAGACGTACCAGCTGCTTCCCGTTGACCACCCATAGATCACCCGGCATACATTTGATGAGCCATAGGAGGTCATTCATCTCGTAGTAGAGCACATTGAGAGCAGGCTCGAGGAAGTAGCGACAGGTCCTTGCCAGCCTCGCAAGGGTGCGACGGTCACGGAACTCCCGTGACTTAGGTTCTGGTTTCAAAATTATAAACGCATGTTGAAAAATTATCGTCAAGATTTCGTGGATCGTGAGGCATCTATGCATGAGTCGCCCGAATCAAAAAACGAAACCACTGGAAACAGAGCGTTGTCACGTTAGCGACCGTTGGCAACATGTGAAACGAGACACACCATACACACGGCAAACGGAAACCAAGCGCCGACTATCTGGCAACCATTGTCTTTTAATCCCGCCTTTTTCGAGCGGAGAAGAACGTCAATTGAATTTTCTGCCGTGCCAGCTGAGAGTCAGCCTATACACGGGGTGAACGCACACACGGCTGTGCCGGGCTATCAGGTTAAATGATATTGATGCGGCCGGTTGTTGATGCACAGATGCGGCTGGTACCCCTGGCGGTGGCTGGCGGCTGCCACTGCGTTCGAAGATGGTTAGGTCTGCAGACTCAGGCTGGAGCCGGCGGACCCACATGATGGCGAATACGACATCGACACAAAACAAGGTGCGTACAGCATTTCGCCGCCCGTCGTCCTCGACATGGATGACCTGCCAATCACTGCTGACTTTGGTACTGACAAGGGCTGACGATCCCAGAGCGGTATGTATATGATGTCAGTTCTTCACGCAAAGCTGCCTAGCCAACACGCGCCAACCCGCCACAAGCCAGTGAGCGCCTTTTGTGTCCTGACAAGGTTCTATGCACGCGCGCCTTGGCGATGCGGCCTGAGGCCTGAGGCTCGGTCGCGCGACACGCCTCCAGGCACCCTATTACCGGTAGCGCGCCAGCCGCGCTTCACTTTACTGAGACCCGGCGCAAACAGGTAGGCAAGATCTTCCGTCACACATGGAACCCGTGCCAGACGCGAAGCATGCACCAAGACAATTGAAGACTCTAAAGTGGAAAAAGAACCCCGTTTCATTGGGGCGTTCTCTACAGTTAAACGTTCACGCCCATCGTTTCGTGACCAGGCCTTCGCTTCACAGCTGCGGAGATGAGGGTGGTGAACGCTTGCCTTGTTGCGCGGCCATGCATTGGTAGAGACTGTGTGCGTCGTCCGCGTTGATGGCAGACGGACGGAACCATGAACTCGGATGGCTGGAGTGTACTGCCTTGATGGCTTACCCACGGCTAGACGTCGCCAAAAATGGCAGCGTTTTTTTGCCTGCCCTTTCATTAATCTCTGGCACAAAGGTAATCTTGGCCATACACGAGGCTATTTGCAGGAGGTATCATGTGCGCCCCACTTCACAACGAGAATAACACTTATCAAGGTCGCACAGGCACCGGGCCGCAGGGCAGCTCGGCCCCCTTTCGAGCCCTTTATGGGAAGGTGCTGCCTCAGCGAGCCTCCGCCGTCGCGCGCTGCGAAAGACACGCGTGGCAAGTGCTGCCATGATCAATTGATGCTGACATCGATGCAAGCGCCTGCCATGTTCGCTGTATGGCGTCACCATGTGCAAGCTACGCAGCATCATCGCGGTTCACCGACTTGAAGCCATCGACTTGCGGCTCCATGTGTCCAAGTTGGTCGTCAAGGTCGTACACCAATCACCGATCCTCGCCAGACTACAAAGCCCATTCGCGAGGCCGGGAACCCAGATGCCACTGAGAACGTTTGGTGACAGTTGCAGGGACCTGTTGCAAAGTCATGCATCTCTGGAAACCAGTCCCAACGACCCAGGTACATATAATCAGGGACGAAGCCAACCGGGAACTTTGCGGTGGTGTGCTTATCAACTATCGACAAGCAAAGCACGTGATTAGCCATACTTACACAATAACGCTGACGGGCCCTCTGCTATGTGCTATGGTTAGAATGCTAAATTTCGGCGTTTCGAACTGATCTGACAACCAGCGTACCGATCTACATCTGCAGAAAACCACAACGAGGTTGACATGTAATACGGGATAAGTATACGTACGTCAAGTAAAGTACAAGGTATCAACACAATCATCCTCAGCGAGCTCTCTCGAGTGGCCGCAATTACCTTTGTCAAGCTCCACTGCGGCATGAAGATGAGACACTGCTCGTCAAGTTACGTTCAGCAGCCTCAGCCGTAGTACGCAGAGAAATATCCAAGTCGACCGTTGTAAGCTGTGTAGACAGTGTAGTTGTGTGTGTGCGGATGGGTGTAGTGAAGTCATCGTCTTCTTCCTCGGACTCGGATGGAAGCGATCCGCTGGGTGGACTCGAGATCACGCGGTACATGTATGTGACTACAACGAGCAGATTGCATATGACCAACGCTGAGACCAACTAAAAAAGTCGGATGAGTCGTTTACAAGGGCAGTAGGAAGAGGGAAGATACCTCTGTCTCATAGGTTACATATTTCCCAGTCTCGAAAGGCACTAGGCGACAGATTGTGTGGAACAACGAGAACATCGACATGAGTGCGCTTGATGAGAACAATGATAAAATCATTCGATGTTGCCGCCGGGGGAGTTTGACTCTCCAAAGAAGCTTGAAAGAAAGGTTCACTAACGTTGCGTCCGAAACGCAATCGGCTGGTAATCAGAGGTAAAACGCCAAGGCACGGGGACTCATCCGTTGATCACCTACTTATTGGTTCAAAGAAAAGTACCACATCTGGTAGGTGACACACGGGGCGCGTGCTTCCAAGCGAGAACCTAGGTTTCGTGTTATTCACACAGAAACGGGTCCTCATCACAATGATGGTTGCCCAAAACAGGAAGAAAAAGGCAGTTATGACGCGCGTCAGTTTGCGGAGGACTGACATGGGCGAGATCACTCGGATAGTCGAAAATAGGAGACTCATACGAGTCGCCCTAGTATGAAACATCGCTGATTGAGTGACATGCAACACAGGGGAAGAGAGTGGCCAACCACACTGTGCTCGTAAAGGCGAGTGAAGTTATCCAACCGGTGATAGATGCTGTGTCATAGTCGACTAAAAGTTGGGTCGTCAGTACATATCAGCTAAATTGAGACAGCAAAGCATCTTGCCAGTTTCCAAAGAGACGAATTGTGCAATGATGAATGTCATTCCACAGACAAGCATGACCGCAGCCCACATGTCTTCCCACCAAAATCGCCGTATCCACAGCCGGAAAAACAACCGGAAGAGTGTGAGCACCATTGCCAAACAGTCGACCACTGTGGAGGTGACTGGAACGGAGAGACTGGTGAGTACCCACGTGTCAAGGATACGACTTCAACTCACTGAAAAGAGCAGTGAGTTTGGCGGCCATTGCTGGGGTGTATAGTACTAAGGCATTGTGTAGAGGGACCCATCTTAAATATCTGCAGACGCTTGAACACAGTGGGAACACTCGCTTCGACATTGCGTGCGATGGGAGCTACACTTGTCCCTGCAGGATCCAGTGAATGTTACTTTGTACCATTTTACTTCCTTTGGTATTATCATCCCGTAAGGGTTCAGCATAAGGTTTGGTTGCGAGCGCTAAAATGTGTGAGGGGACGAGGCTTTGAATCCCTTTCCCAAGTTCCGGGTTATCCACATTTCAACGGAGTCGTGCAAGTGTTGCAGTGCTCGTGTCACAGTCCGTGCAGGCGATCAATCGACCATGGAAATTCAAGGGTGCGCTGCCAGAAACAAGTCGGTCTGCCATAGTCACAAGTTGGTTGTCGAGCCTCAGAACTCCGCCACGACTCAACAATGCCGCTCCCCGTAGTTCTGCAATATGGCTTGCGCTACGCAGTTTGTCGCCCACCACACCCAAGTGTCAGGCCTTCCAGGCTGCTATCTACTCGTCGCTCGCTTCAGTTCTAGCGTGTGACGCAGACAACCAAAGGGTAAAGGCAAAGGACGCGCGGGTTGACTGATAATGTCACGGTAGCAACAGATATTGTGCTGGTCGCTCTCTTTGTCCATGCTGGGTCTGGTGTGCAGTTGCAGTCGATTCATGCCCATGTTGCACGGCACGCGAGCAAGTTCAAGTCAGTGGCCTTGAACTCGTCGGTTCAGGTATGTATGCTGTCATGTAAATAGAAGGGCTCCAGGCACGTCCCTTGCGGCATGCTTCTGCATCTTGCTTTCTCATTGGACCAAGGGTCGAATCAAACACGTCTCCACTGGCTGTGGGTATCAAAACCTTGCTTCTGCTTTGCCAGCAAATCTCATACGTGCCAGGACAGCGTATTACCATTTGGCATTCCTGACATTCACACGGAATGTGCAAAAGAGGGGCAAGGGGAAACCTGGACACGGTCCAGACCAACCAAAGGATTTACCTCGTTCCTCTGCCTCAGAACCGCATAGATGGAACTCTGCCCTGGTCTGGACCAGAAAATGCGCCTTCCTCGGACTCTGCAATGTGTGTGGACAAGATTGAAGAACCGATTATCACAAGTAGACATGTAGTTCATTTTTACGCGCAATGAAAAGGTCACTAACGGGAGGGCAGGTATCTGAGCGACCGATTCATTCTTGGCCTCATGCAAATCCCCGCCGCGTTTTACGCTGTGGTGCAACGCAGTCATCGATGGTGAACCGGAAACGGGCAATGCTCAGTTAATGCCGTTGTCGAATGAAACATGCCAACTCCACTGTGGGTTTTCCCATCTACAACTGAGAGTAGCCCTGATGATCCATCGACCACTGTTTGTCTTGAGGTCTACGCATCTTTTGGGTTCCGGTCTATGTTGGGTGCTAAGGAGCAACTGCGAAAGTATTGGACCGCAATGTTCGCAAGTGGGACAAAGTCTTGCACAAGGATCCGGGTACTCAGACCTATTCTCTTTCCAGAGGACGACGTTGTATCTCCATGTTCATCCATTTTTGTAACCGTCAAACGGCGCGACAGCAGTGAGCCATCATGGGTGGTCCTTTGTCTACATTGCGTAAGTGGTCGCCGTACTCGTTGCATGACCACAGTCAACAACAGAAATACCAAGCCAAGGCTCTAGCGCTCTCTCGCGTTCCATCGCAGTGTTGACGTGTGCTCAATATTCGTCCGCTGGACCATCCTTGTCGTCCAGCTGCTCAGTTGAATCTGGCGGTGGCGAAGTTCACCCTCTGTCAGGTCGAAAACGAAGTTATTTCCCTCGAAGTTTCCCTTGGCTTATATCGTCTCACCGCCGGGTGATGGGTCACTCTCGCAAGCCCGGCTGTCCTAGCAGTCTTGGCTACGCCCTCTTTGCTGGTTTCCAATACCATGTGGAGCTCAGGGATCTATTAATCAGGAATCTTGTTGACCCTCATTGAGTATGTACCCCAATGAACAATGAGAGTTGAGACAGTAACAATACGGGTCAGATGTATGTACGTCAAGTACAAGATAGTCCACGACGAGCCTTCTCGAGTGTCCACAATCACCTTCGTTTTGCTGTAGAAGTACGATAGAATGAAGACAAGACACCACTCGACGAGTTACTTTCGGCAGCCTCAGTGGTAGTACCGGGAGAAATATTCAGGTCGACAGTCGTAAGGTGGGTAGGCGTCTTTGTGCGGATGGGTGTAGTGAAGTCGTCGTCTTCGTCCGACTCGGATTCGGATGGAAGCGATCCATTGGGTGAATTCAAGATCACCCAGTACATGTATGTGACTACAACGAGCAGATTGCACACGATCAACGCTGCCGTAAACTGGATAAGTTGATGAGTTGTTTACGAGGGCAGTAAGACGAGGGGATATACCTCTGTTTCAAAAGCTATAAACCCATCATTTCCGAGGAGCGTCAGTTGAGAAATCGCGTGGAGTAACGAGAGCATCGATACAACTGCAGTGTTGACGGGAACAAGGATAAAATCATCCGACGTTGTCGTCGGGGAAGCTTGACCCTCCAAAGAAATCTGAGGGAAAAGTTCACCAACGCTGCGTCCGAAACGCAATGGGCTAATAAGATGCCAATCAATGAGAATATCCAGTAGTTGATTGCTTACCTACTGGTTCAAAAAAATTATCACCTCTGGTAGCTCACATTTAGTCCAAGCGAGAGCCTCGGTTTCGTGTATCTGACACACCAGCGGGTCTTCAGCACGATAATTGCCCAAAACAGAAAGAAAAAGATCGTCATTACGCGTATCAATCTGTAGAGGACCGACGGGGGCGAGATCACCCGGATGGTCGAGTATAGGAGACTCATGCGAGACGCCCTGGTATATAAAAACATCGCTGATTAAGCGACATACAACATATGGAAGAAGAAAGCTGCGTACCACTGTGCTCGTAAAGCGAGTGAGGTCACCCAACCGGTGATAAGCGCCGCATCATAATCAACTATAAGTCAGCTCGTCAGTGTGTATCGCCCAAGCTGAGGTACGGAATCATCTTGCCAGTTTTAAAAGAGAAGAGTTGAGCTATATAACGAATGCCATCCCACAGACGAACGTGACCGTAGTCCACATGTCTTCTCACCAAAGCCGCCGCATCCGAAACCGGAAAAACAACCGAAAGAGCGTGAGCAGCGTCGCCAGACCGTCGATCACCGTGGAAGTGACTGCAACGGAGAGACTAGTGATACCCAGGGTCCAGAATGTCAAGGATACGACTTCAACTCACTGAAAAGAACTGTGGGGTTGATCGCCATCACTGAAGTGATGTGAACCGTGTGTGGAGAGACCCATCTTAAAATCTCCAGACGCTCGAACATGGACACAGTGGGAATACTCGCTTCGCTATTGCATGCGAGCTACAGCTGTCCCTGATCGAGTGAATGCAACTTTGGAACATCTTACTTTCTTTGGTATTATCATACCGTAAGGGGTAAAGTTAGGTTGCGAGCGCAGACTTGTCTGAGGGTGACCCCGAATCCCTTTCTCAGGTTCCGGGTTATGCACGTCTCAAATGAGCCGTGGTAAATTGTTCTGAGCGAAGCGTGGTGCTCGGTTTTCGGCTAGTTTGTAGACAGTCACATCTGATGGGGAACACTGAGCAACGGGAATTTCAATAGCGTCAGCAATGGTTTGGCTTGAGCTCGGGCAGAGGACTAGCAGGTCGTGCAGCCGACAATAGACAAGGGTCTTGACATGGATTGAATGTTACAATCATATTGTCAATACCAGTCGAATCAGCCTCTGAAAATGTACGTCCGAGGAGTGGTCACCGAGTTGGAGCAGCGGTCAGGAATTCACCTCCAGCTTTTACAACCTTCTTGGAACCATCCGTTGGCACGGTTGGAGAAGTACTCGGTTTGATGAAGGAGGCAGACCGGGTCCATTTCGCATGCCACGGCATCCAGGACGCCGGTCCTCGCTGATAAACGCCGCTTGACGTTGCGTGACATGCTTGCCTTGTCTCATCCTCGTGGTGGGCTTGCCTTTCTCTCTGCATGTCAGACGGCGACGGGCGACGAGGATCTCTCCGACGAGGCGATCCATATTGCAGCGAGGATGTTTGCAGGATATGGGGACGTTATTGGTATTGGCACGATGTGGTTTATCAGCGACAGTGTTGCACCTGAAGTGGCGGGGGACGTGTATGAGCAGCTGCTTGGGAATGATACACAGCCGGATTATCAGGAGGCTGCGCGGGCATTGTACGATGCTGTTGGGCATCTTCGAGACTGGCGAGGTGTCGTTTGAGGAGTGGTGGCCGTTCGTCCACGTAGGTCTTTGACTGTTTTAGGGTCTAGATGTCTTTCAAGTTGCTGGTATGCTTTGTGAGTACGTGAATAGATTTATCGCTCAATTCGTCCAACTTGGTGTGCATGCTGAGGTAGTATTGATTATGGATTTGCGAAAGAGAACACATTCAGTGGTTACGCAGCAAGCGCAGAGCCCGGCCGGCTCGGCTGCACTGAAGCCAATCTGCAAAATTCGGACACCTACCACAGGGGATGCGTCGCCATCGAGGTCAGTCCACAAAGAAGAAATGCATGTCTCTCCTGAATACGCCAATAAAGGATGCTGTTGATACTGTAATAACCGTGACAAAGATTGAACGTCAAGAAATGTACGAGACATCACCACGAGCATCCTCAGCGAGCCTTCAAGTGTCCACAGTCACTCTTGTTAGGCTCTGGAGCTTCGGAAGATCAGATAAGACACCGCTCGACACGAAGCTGCTGTTGGGCGATGAGTCGGTGGTCGTACTCAGAGAGACGCGCACTGAGCCGCCACTGTCCGAGCCTGTCTGGCACTTCCGGCTTGGCAGATGGAAGGGATTCGTTATTGGACTGGAGACTACCGTAACACAAATCGGCGAGGCCCGTACATCACTCCACGAACAACTCCTTGCGGACAGCAAACTTGATGCATACAGCAGCTACGGGGCCATGAGGCGCTGGACAGCATCACTTAAAAGGGCTCTAAAGGCGCCCCTCCCTGCTTCCATGCAGAACAACAATGGGGTGCTACTTCAGCATCAGAGAAGTAGACGCAAGGACACCCACTAGTACGCCAATTGTGGGTATTGAAAATCTGCTTCTAGTCTACCAACTGGTCCACAACTTGAACCCAGGGGAGCATATTGGCATCAAGTACCCCCGCTCTCGATGCTGAATGTACTGAGCAAGAGCAAGAAAGCAAGAACAAACTTGGACCTGGCCTCGTCTTGCTTCACACCTCTTCCTCAGGACTTGCAACACACGTGGATGAGAACGGCGAAACGGCACATGTGGAATCCAAACCTAGCCTGGACCAGCCAGAAAATTTACCCTCTCTTCCAGGCTTTGCAGCGCTCGCAGACAAGAAGGGAGGAATGGTGCATGATGGGTTAGGACTCCGTCCGGGCCAGTCAAAGGACATGCCACCTCGCTTTTCTACAGGCTCTGCATCACATGCGGACGGTAGCAAAGAAACGGAATGCGAAGAGAAACCTGTATCCTGTCCAGAGCGGCCAAAGGATTTGCCCTCACCCTCGGACTCCGCAATACACGCAAACAAGATCGACGATGTACTCAAGGAGGAACCTGGAGACAGCGCGGATCCATCACAGGATGCACCTTCCTCTACAGACTCTGTAATGTGCACGGATGAGAACGAGGAAACAGTTATCACAAGTATGAAATTCAGCTCGTCCATGCCCAATGGAACGATAACAAATGAAATGACAGGTATCCGAGCGACTGATCTCACTCTTGGCCTCAGACGAGTCCCTGCTGGATTTTATGCTGTGGTGAAACATAGTGACCTTGAATGGAGGACCGAAAACAGGTCATCAGTTAGTGCCGCAGTCGTGGAATGGAGCGGGCTAATCCCACTGTGAGTGTTCGCCTTTACAACTGAGATTGCTCTTGATAGAGTTTATAGGCCATCAGATCTATCGACTGCTGTGTATCTTGGGGTCTACGCATCTTTCGAATTCCAGCCCATGTTGGGTGTTGGGGAACGATTGCGAAAATTGACAATCAGCGTGGAAGAATTATTGGACCATGATGCAAAGGAAGTTCGTGAGTGGGGTGTATTGTGCATGAGAATCCGGGTGCTCACACCTTGCCAGCATTTATTTTCTTCCCAGAAGACGGGGATGTTGTTTCCCCATGTTCATCCATTTTGGTAACCATCGAACGGCGGAAGTCCAACAGCAGTGAGCGATCAGCATCAGTGGTCTTTGGGCCTCATTGTGTAAGTGGCCGACGTACTTCAGACCACCTTTAGTAACCGTTGCATGTCCACAGTCAACAACAGAAGTACGGGATGAGCTAGAAGACGCAACAAACCAAGGCCACAATGCTCTCTCGCGCTATCGAAAGCAAGGGGAAAGACAGGATCTAGAGCGTTCTATTGCAGTGTTTGAACGGGCACTCAATATTTGTCCGCTGGACCACCCTTGTCGTGCAGCTGCTGAGTCAAATCTGGCGATGGCGAAGTTTATCCTCTGTCAGGTCGAGGATGCGGGTGTTTCCCTCGATATCCCCCTTGGCTTGTATCGCAATGCACTTGCTGCGCGTCCTGTTGGCCACCTTGACCGTCCTTCCGTGTTGGTCCAGCTGGCTGCAGTGCATTTCGCGCGATTTGAGAAGCTAAGGGACGACGTCGAAGGACCACGGGCTAGGGTATTACTGCATGAGGCGGTGCAGCTTAGCCTTACGGAGAGTCATGAAAACCGGGCTGCGACCTTTTTGCTCCAGCTGCATGCGGGATGTAGAGCAAATCTCCAGGCAGGTAACCAATCGTTAGTGGGGCAGGATTCGGTTTCACTGGACGAGGACCTATGGAATTTAAGTGTCCAATTGCTCTACCGCTTCGAACGGTTCAGGGATTTAGCCGACTTGCAAGAGGCAATCACGATTTTGCGCGGATTGGTCCCTCCTCTGGATCTGGATGACAGGCACCGTACAAAGTTAGTGAATCTCGGTTTAGCGTTGAGGTATCGATTTGACTGCCTCGGAAAACCGAGAGACCTGGAGGACGCAATCTCGACATATAAGGAGGTTGTTCATCTCACTCCCCATGGTCACCCCGACATGCTCGGCTGTCTTAGCAGCCTCGGCCATGCCTTCTTTGCCCGTTTCCAGCACCTCGGGGAACTCAATGATCTGGACAAGGCGATTTCGACACTTAGGGATGTGGTTGATCTCGCTGCTGGTCACCCAGACAGGCCCAGTCATCTTCAAAGCCTCAGCAACTACTTCTTAGCTCGTTTCCGGCGTTTTGGGGAGCTCAGTAACCTCAATGACACAATCTCGATACTCAGGGAGGCTGTTGACCTCACTCCTCATGATCATCCCGACAAGTCTTGCCACGTCAACAACCTCGGCAACCTCTTCTTGGCCCGTTTCAATCATGTCGGGAAGCCTACTGACCTCGTGGATGCAATTTCGACATTCCGGGATGCTGTTGACCTCACTCCTCGTGGTCACCCTCAGAAGCCTGGCCATCTTAACAACCTTGGTCATGCCTTGTTAACTCGTTTCGAGCATCTGGGGGGGTTGAGGGACCTCGAGGATGCGATTATCACGCTTAGGGGTGCTGTCGATCTCACTCCTCACGGTCACCCTCACAGGCCCGCACTTCTTAATAGCCTTGGCGACGCTTTCAAGGCTCGCTTTGAGCGATTCGGGGAGCTGAATGACATTGAACATGCAATTACAACGCTCAGGTCTGCCGTTGACCTCACGTCGCACGGTCACCCTCACAAGCCCAACTGTCTCAGCAACCTTGGCAATTCCTTCCTCGCTCGCTTTGACTGCCTCGGAGAGCTGGGCGACCTTCAGGATGCAATCTTGAGGCACAGGGATGCTGTTGACCTCACTCCGCGTGGCAACCCTCGCAGGTCTGTTCGTCTTAATAACCTCGGCAATTCCTTCTTCACTCGTTTCAAGCGCCTGGGTGAGCTGAGCGACCTCGAGGATGCAATCTCGAAGTACAGGGATGCTACTCGTCTCACTCCTCATTGTCACCCTCAAAAGCCTGGTCATCTTAACAACCTTGGCTACTCCCTCTTGGTTCGCTTCCAACATCTTGGGGAACCCAGTGACCTCGAGGATGCAGTTTCGTCACTCAGGGTTGCTGTTGAAAACACTCCTCATGGTCACCCTCAGAAGCCTACTCGTCTTAACAACCTCGGTAATTGCTTCTTCACTCGTTTCCGGCACCTTGGGACATCCAGTGACCTCGAGGAGGCGATTTCGAGGCATCGGGGTGCTGTTAATCTCACCCCTTATGGCCACCCCCACAAGTCTGGCCATCTGAACAACCTCGGCCACTCCTTCTTAACTCGTTTTGAGTGTTTTGGAAAGCCGAGTGATATCGAGGACGCCATTTCGACACTTGGGAATGCGGTTGACCTTGCTCCTCATGGTAACCCTCACCGGTCTAGCTATCTTAGCAACCTCGGTAGTTGCTTTTCAACACGTTTCAAGTGCCTCGGAGAGCTTAGCGACCTCGAGGGAGCAATTTCAAGATACAGGGATGCCGTTGACCTCATCCCTCATGGTCACCCCCACAAGCCCTGCCGCCTTAACGAACTTGCCGGCTCCTTCGTTACTCGTTTTGAACACCTCAGGAATCCGAGTGACCTCGAGCAAGCACTTTCATTATATTCGTATGCTGCTTCTTCCCCCATTGCCCCCATCACTGTTCGATTCCATGCATCACAGAAATGGATATCATGTGCTCGGCGCGTCCACCATCACTCTCTTCTCCACGCATATTCCATTGCTGTTAGTCTTCTTCCACAACTCGCATGGATTGGTCTCTCTCTTACACACCGCTATTCTGAACTCGCGCGGGGTGCTGATCTGGTACGAGAGGCGGCTGCTGCCGCGTTGGATGCAGGACTCCTGGAAACTGCTGTAGAGTGGCTGGAGCACGGCCGTTCGATTGTTTGGGGAGAACTGTTCCAGCTTCGTAGTTCTTATGAAGAGCTATCATCTGTTCATCCAGACCATGCTCGTAGACTTCGGGAACTGTCTGCCGCACTGGAACATGCAAGTACCACCCGCGAAAAGTTGTTGTCTGCACTCTCGGAACGAAGTACTGTGCATCTAGCGGCAGAGTCCTTGCAGCAAGAGGCTGATAGGCACCGTGCACTCGCGATTGAGCGAGACAAACTGCTTCAACAGATACGAAGTTTTCCTGGTTTTGGACGATTCCTTCTGCACAAAGAATTTTCTGAACTTCGTGTTTCAGCAGCACATTCTGGGCCAGTCGTGATACTCAATGCTGCAGAAACCCGCTGTGATGCTTTGATCGTTCTCGCTGACGTGGACCATGTAATTCATGTCCCGCTCTCAAATATCACTTTTGGGCAGTCCTCTGATCTTCAGAACATTCTGAAGACTTTTCTTCGTCAAGCTCCTGTCACACGCTGTGACAACAGGGAGGGTAAAAGTGAAAAATTGGATGGTGTCGGCTGGGAGCCCTTCTTGTCCCGCTTGTGGAGATGCATCGTCAAACCGGTCATGGATGCCTTGGCTTTCTCGGTGTGTGATGCCATATCATTTGCATGGCTAATCTGTTCATGTGTCTTTGAGCAGATTCCTGGCGACCTGTTACGCATTTTCTGGTGCCCGACTGGTCCTTTTGTTTTCCTTCCCATCCACGCAGCCGGTTTCTATGACATGCAGTATTCGCAACCGGGCCACAAAGTATACAACTTCGTCATATCGTCATACGTCCCTACTCTCAGTATCCTTGCACGGTCACCCAATTCTAGTGTCGTATCTAGCGGCGATCTCTATCTCCTTGCAGTCCGTCAACCATCCACTGATGGCTTACCCCACCTTCCAGGTGTGCATACTGAATTGGAACACATCAAGGATGTGGTCAGGGATTCACGTACCATCCTCCTGGAGTCCTCTGTTGGCACGGTCGAGGAAGTGCTTGATTTGATGAAGAAGGCGGACTGGGTCCATTTTGCATGCCACGGAATCCAAGACGCTGCGCATCCGACCAAGAGTGGCCTTTGTCTTGCTGATGGACGACGCCTGAAAGTATCTGACATCATAGCATTGTCACGGTCCCATGGCGGGCTTGCCTTTCTCTCTGCCTGTCAAACGGCGACAGGCGACCAAGGCCTGTCTGACGAAGCCATCCATATCGCAGCGGGGATGTTGTTTGCGGGTTATGGCGGGGTCGTTGGTACGATGTGGTCTATCAGTGATAGGATTGCACCTGAAGTAGCAAGGGACGTCTACGAGCAACTGGTTGAGAACAATGCGAAGCCGGATTATCGGGAGGCTGCACGAGCGCTGCACAACGCCGTTGGGCGCCTTCGAGACAGCGGCGAAGTATTGTTTGAGGAGTGGATTCCGTTCATCCATGTTGGGCTTTGAATATATATACTCATGGTGTCTTCTACTAGTGTTGCAGTATCGTGTATCTGGCGGATTGTGTTTGATTGTATCTGGACTCGAATCCCATGTTCTTTGCAGGACCCATCCCAACGCTGTTTTGCATGGCACTTTCAGACAAAAAGTTTTATCGAGTTCAACCCAACACCCTAAGGCCTTGCAATGTGCTGGAACTTTCCGCGAGTGTATCGTGGTCAACTTTACTCCACTGTACAAACCACCAGGAACTATCATTCGACAATAATCAAACATATGCATCAGTCGAGCACATGGGGGTCATCAATAAGCGGTACGCGTTGGATACAAGAACGTTCACAAAGCCATGAATAGATGGAGAATGATTGCGTCGAGGTCGCTCTCAAGCACTATGGTTTGTGTAAACATTTAAGGACTGAGGTTACTTACTTGGGGGCAGGTCGGCGGCACATTTTGATCGAGTTTTATGGTTCACAGGTTGTCGTATATGGGAGAGTACCGAGTCATCCAATCTGTTGACATCACATTGTGGCAGTGCAGGGTCAGGGGTCAGGAGCCAGGTCAGGAAGGAGAGGAGGAAGCCGGTCGGAGAGTGTCGGAGAGCATCGGAGTAGAGAGCAGAGCAGGGAGAAGCGCGAGCGAGTAGGTAGAGAGCCAAGTCTGGTCCATCGGTAGAGCGAGCCCTGGCATTCTCAACTGGTGACGAGAGTGGGCACCACACAGCCCGACACATCGTCAGCACGTCCATCATTGACACAGTGGTGGCACTGCGAGGAATTCGGACACTAGGGCACTCGGAATTGACCACGGAATCCATCAGTCCACTATCATCACCAGAAAGCATCTCACCGCTAGTCTCTCCACACCGGCGTAACACCTCCACA
>JBBPTC010000047.1:2040-47085 GCA_038093955.1 Boletus albobrunnescens
AAAAAAAAGGACAAAAACATTAGCATTCTGCAAATCGCTACTGAACACGTAAACCGACTGGACGTTTGCAGGGTCTCTTTCCTTGAGCTTCTGGAGGACACGTATCTCGATCTTGCTCGCATCACGGTACTTGGGGATGGCACGAATGATCTTGATTGCCACACGGTTCTGGGTTTGGATATCGACTGCTTCTACTACTTTGCCGAAGGTTCCTTGACCGAGAAGACGAACCGTGCGATCTGAAAGTGAGGGCATGTGGAAGCGGGTGGGGATATTGCGAGCGGATGAAGACCTACAACGGTTATAAATTATGTCGTCTGGGACAATAATATAATGGCCTTCCTTGTCATCACAAGGGACGACGTCGTTGGATGGCTAACAGTAAATTAAGCACAATCAGTGATCAAACATATCGTCAGCAAGATGTTACGTACGTCGGTGGTGACAGGCCCGCTGCCGCTGGCCCAGGACTTCGAGGAGGGCACGGCAGGTTGCTGTTGGAGGCCAGTGGTGACTTTCTTCACAATGGTCCCACGGGGGTCGTCGGCCTGGTCTCGCTTCCGCTTCTTTGGCGCTGGTGCCACTAGCACTGCCGAGGAAGTACTGGCAGACATTGCCTGTGCCTCTGCAGCAGCACGAGCCCTGGTTCTGATTGGAGCTGAGTAGGGGGGAGGCTGATAGGAAGCGGAGTAAGCATTGGTGTGGGTTGTTGCGGGAGATATGGTGGATGGAGGTGGGGTGTCCTCAATGACGATTACTTCACGGACACGACCTTCGTTGTCGATTTCCTGTACTTCGCTGTAGCTGACGGTGTACTGGTGAGCCCTCTTGCGTTTGCGAGATACGACTGGGGGGGTGGGCATCATTGTGGGATTTGTGCGAGGCTGGGTGAGCGATGGGGGATGATACTGGTCTAGGAGTGGAGGGAGAGGCTGGCGATGTATGACGGCCTGCATCCCTGGGGAAGGAGATGGTGGTAGGGGGGGAGAAGTAGGGATTGGGAGAGGGAACGAGATTGAAAGCCAGCAAGCCAGCTCGACTTGTCCGGCCTCTGAGAACGCAACACACTGGATCAAGTGCTACTTGTTGTCGCTTGTTTTGCCAGACACGGACCACCCGAAAATCCCCAGTCAAACGAAAAAAAATTCCTCTGGGCAACGCGCATATCCCAGCAGCAGCCCTCCATCATGTTTTTGCCCGAAATCCTGTGCAACTTTTCTGAGCCGGTGCACCAGAAATGGAAGCGTCCTCGCAAAATTGGTCCGTGCGAATTTTTCGTCATGAACCGTGACCAGACGCTCCCCGTTCGCCGTCACGCGGGACGGTCACGGAAGAGCGTACTCGCTGTACTCGTCGACGAGTGGTCCGGCCGCCGAATCCCTCCCTCCCCTCCCTCCGAGCTCGCTGCTCTCCACATCCATCATGCGTGGCCGCCCTTTCCCCACCAACGCCCTCTTCGACCGTGAAGCAGCCAGCGAACATGGAACGCCCTTCGCCAACGCAGACGACATTCCAATCGATCCTGCCCTCGCAGGTGGTCCACCCATCGACCCGGCCATAGCAGGTCACAGAGCTATACACTCACAGGGTTCCCACCAGGTATGCTTCGCCCGCTGCACACATCTATCACCCCAGTCCGCGACGAACGCGTCGCGTGTTGTAATTACCTCCAGACGTGGTTACCGGGTGCAATGCTCATCAAATCCTCAACAGCTACTTTCCGTCATCGTACAGCATCATTTCCAGCCTCCACCGAAGAGGCACTACTCCCAAGAACCGGTGCAGTACGACCAGGGGCCTCAAGGTGATCCGTTCGCGCCTCAGCCACCCGCGGCTTATCTGCCGATCCCGGAAACGGAGCTTCCGCGGGTCACCAAACCCCAAAAACGAAAGAGAAGACCTAGACGTGAAGAGGAATGCGGCTTTTGCCAGGGAAACGATTCAAAGAACAAGGTCTGCCTGCCCGAGCCAATGGTCTCCTGTGAAGAGTGCGGCCGGAGTGGTGCGTCTCCTTATGCTGACCCTTGCCGTGTGTTCCATTAACCGTCTCCCAGGGCACCCCAGCTGCATGGAACTCGCCAAAGTTGCCGAGGTCGTTCGATCCTACCCTTGGAAATGCATTGAATGCAAGACCTGTGAGATTTGTCAGGAAAAAGGGGACGATGTAAGAGTCCATTCAGTCCATGTGCTATTCGTTCACATCCCAAAAGGCCAGGATATTGTTCTGTGACTTTTGCGATCGAGGTATATCCAGTGATATCCCCCCCCCATCTGTTCACATTCCTCCTTCGATAGGCTGGCACATGGAGTGCCTCCAACCTCCACTGGAAGAAGAACCACCAGGTCAATGGCATTGTCCTATATGCCCACCACTCGACATACATCCCTTCGATCCTGATTCCACTTTGGCGCAGCACTCAAGTTCCCAAGCCGGACCGGACTTCCCTACTGGTACGTCTGATCCAGATGGACCGACCAGCGACGCACTGGGAGCGGTCCCCGAAATGGATATCAAGGTCGACGATTCATCCACTGACAAATCCACCGATTCGGACTCGGATTCGGACGAAACTGTGAGCGCGCGCCGCCCTCAGTCAGCCAAGAAAAAGAGACTCGCTCAGCGGGCAACACAGACACAGACACCGCGTCCCGCTAAACGCATGCGCATCAAGGTGCACTCTCCCCCCCCGCCATTAATTGTGCGGTTACGACTGCCACCGAAGGGCAAGGGCAAGGAGCGCGAGGACGATATGGAGCATAATATCTTTGAGGACATTTTGCCACCGGTAGAGAGGGATACTTCGAAAACGACTATTGACGGCCCTGATAGAGCAAGGTTTGAGAAGAGTAGGCTTGCTGCTGAGGTGTGTGGTTGACGTATGACCTCTAGTATGGTTAGTTGATCACTTCTCTAGGAGAAATTATATCCGGCTCCGGCTCCTCCACCTTCGGCCACCGAAAGCCCAGATGTGCCGATAGCCGGTCCGTCTTCGCGCCCCCTTCGTTCCGCTGCCCTCCATCAGTTATCCATACCTCCTTCGTTGCCACCCGTATCCCCAGTTCCATCCACTCCAAGTCTCGTCCCACCTACACCGGGTACCTTCTCCCAAACTCCCAACACTCCAACTGTTCCTGACGGACAGTCAACACTACGTGTACGCACCATTCGTTTCGGACCCTATGACATCCATCCTTGGTATGACGCTCCGTTCCCGGAAGAGTATGCAAATATACCAGACGGGCGTTTGTGGATATGCGAGTTCTGTTTGAAGTATATGCGTAGCCGCTTTGCATTTGGTCGGCACCGAGTGAGCCTTCCATGAATGTGAAGCTAATCTTGTAGCTGACCGGCGATGACAGTTGAAATGCAAAGCTCGTCATCCACCGGGTGATGAAATCTACCGCGACGGTTCGGTTTCTATATTTGAGGTGGACGGACGCAAGAACAAAATATACTGCCAAAACCTCTGCCTCCTATCCAAAATGTTCCTTGACCATAAATCTCTTTTCTATGATGTTGAACCGTTTCTTTTCTATGTCATGACGGAGATCGATGACATTGGCGCTCATTTCGTGGGGTACTTTAGCAAGGAGAAATGTTCACCGAAACAATACAACGTGAGTTGTATTATGACACTCCCAGTACGGCAACGACAAGGCTGGGGAAACTATTTTATCGATTTCAGTATGTTTGATATCCCTGAATCGTGTGTGCCCCTAATCAAATACACTCCTAGGCTACCTACTGTCGAAGAAGGAGCAGCGTGCAGGTTCTCCTGAGAAACCACTTTCCGGATTGGGTGCTCTTGGGTACAAGAATTATTGGACGCTGGCACTTATGCGTTACCTCAGATCAGCCCCCCCGAAGCCCATGCTTGAAGGTCAGCTAATTTTTATTTCGCTCATGGGTTGACCCTCCCTCACACCAGGTGCCCCGTGTACCACCAAACAGATATTAGTAGAGCCACGTCCATGACCATCGAAGATCTCTATACCATCCTCGTGCAGCAAGACATGATTACGGTGGACACCGCATTCCCGAGCTCTGCTCGCCCATCACCAGGGCAGTCAATCAAGTTTCCGCGTGGTCGCAAAAATGGTATTGCGCGTAGACACTTACAAAGACCCAATCCACAAAAGCAAACGGAAGGGGGAGGAAACAAATTAAACACCCCTTTCGTTGCTCCTACGCACTACGAAATCTCTTGGGACCAAGACAAAGTGGAACATTGGTTGGAGGCCTGGGAAAGGAAAGGATACCTGACGCTTAAACCCGAGAAACTGAAATGGACGCCGTTCATGTTGTCTCGCACCAAAGCAGGTGTGGAGCTCCTTCAGTCCGAGGCGGGCTTAAGTCTCGGTACCATTGCCCCCACCAGTACATCTCAGAGTCCAATGGACGCTGCTGGGACGCCTACACTGGATATTGGCGACCGGTCCAAGTCTTTGGGTTCCAGACAAAGTTCGTCGAACGAGCGGAACGAACAAATAGTTGCCGCTCGTGAAGCGGCAGAGGTGACCGCGGCCCACCTCTTCGATGATCTGCTCCCTGAGAAAATGGCCACTCCAAAAAGGCAACTGAGAAACAGGCCGAGGGGTGCCAGCCCTGATTCCATCGCGATGTCCACCCAGTCAGCTTCAGCGCGAGCAGTTCCGGACAGTGACTCTGGACTTGACGGAGAAACTAGCGATGCGTTAGTTGTTGGTATCAACGATGCGCAGAGGAATGAAGACGTCACTCCAAGTGTGCCCATCAAGCGCCGTCGTGGCCGGCCCTCTAGAGTGCGACTACCTAACAAAGCTCCCGCGGTGTCCCAGCCCTTTTCGACCGAGTCCGGACCAACGTCGCCTGTCAAGCCAACATCGCCCCGGAAGCGCAGGAAACTCGATTCCCCCTCCCCTGAGGATCTACGCACATCCACGGATGATAATCAGTGTGTCGACCGACCTCCCTTGGCTGTCAATGGAGGTGGCCAGACCGCGAACGGTGTTGGTCAGGGTTCAACACCACGCTCTCCAGGTACTGGTCTTACCATCGGAACCATGGAGGGAGAAGAGTCGGAACCAAAAGATGATCCTGCACAACAGGAATGCACCGATGTGAAATCCGAAGATCTGGGCACACCCCTCACAGGATTGACGAGTCGGCACAGTGTTCCGAGTGACGATACCGTATTCGTGGCAGAAGGTGTTGAAGGCAATGCAGTTCGCAGCAAGATTTCAGGGGAAGGGGAGGGAATATCACAATCACAAGGCATAGGGGATGGAAGCTCCACAGACGCTGCTGTCCTGGGAATAGTGATCGAAGACTCAGACTTGGATGCTGAGGGAGAGCCGGACGATGAGATTTGAGATATCAAGGATTATGCATATGTATTCATACGGTCTTTCTAATTGTTTATGCACCTACTTACAGACGATACGAACTGGAGCGCTCCGTAGCTGTTTAGTTTTTGCTGTGGAACCAAACAGCATCTGGCAGCACTGCAAACGAGCCACAGCAAGCGCGAGCGGTTCACGTCTGGTTCATCGTGGTTCAACTGCTATGGACAACTCCCAGCCCCATGGGTAAGTACGTCTAGCTTGTTCGTAGCTCATCTACGCTACGCACGACACCATCCAAAGTGCAATGTCTCATTGTATTTTCAACCTTACCCAGTGACCCAGGCATGGCCTATGGCCACCTGCAACGTGATCCCAATGTCAGCAACGTTTCGGTGAGAACTTTCCTCTCTCTTTTTCAGCCTCACCGATGAATGCCTTGCAGAGCCTCAACCAAGCGCTGGGGTCTCATCTTACACCCACGCTGAGTGCACGGTCGACTTTTCACGATGGTACCTTCAGGCTGACGGATTCGCCACCGACCATCCTCGACTCAAATGGTAGCGCTGCACGGCCCACACAACCTGTCGCTGGTCCTTCCCGTTCACCCATACACGAATACGCCGTTCCCCTGACGAACGACAGTCCGGCAACGAATGCACTCAAGCGCAAGCACACGGATGGCGCCAATGTGATGTCGAACGGCCAACTGGGAAAACGTCGACGAGAGGGTCAAGATGTGGCAGATTTTGACAGCGATTCTGTGCATGGTTCAAAGCATTGGACCGAGGAAGAGAAAACTAAGCTGTTTACTTGGCTCATGGACCCGAGCGAAGACGAACATTGGAGTTCCCTCCGCTCGACGAAAAATTCTTGTTTCCGAGAGGTATGTACTTCATGTGGTAATACTCTATTCGTTCACAGTCCACTGTAGTGTGCTATGGAGGTCTTTGGGGGAAAGAAAACATACCAAGCTCTCAAGGGTTGCTACGAGCGCAACTTTAACCTGTTCAAACAGATCTACGCTTTTGAGGCATATCACACACAACCTGGAAAAGGGCCTCTAAACATGATCGTTGAGGGAGATAGACTACGGGAATATGAGCGCCGCCTTCAGCTAGCCCGGAAGGGTGGCTGTGACGTCGGAAATCTTAATGCAAGAACCATAGACCACTGGCATCGGAGTGGGTGGTACAGTCTATTTTACCGCAGGTCAGCCACGATCGATCTACCACGCTAATCAAATAATGTCTCTTCGTAGGTGGAATGGTGACCCAGCGGTTGCCCGCCCTGCCACCCGACACAGTGCAAATAGCATACTGGGAGGTGCACTCAACAGTGATGAAATCGAAGACGAAGAACATTCACTGGACGTGTCAGATTCTCCACACCCTCCACCACCGCAAGCTGCTCGTACACCGCCCTACTCTCAACCCGTGAATCCTCAACCCTCTACTCTCTTAGACCATCTACATATGGAAGGACCGTCTAGCTCACCTTCTCGCCCTATGGTTCCAGGGCCAAAACTTCCATCACCTCAGCCAGAACAGTCGCATGTCCACTTCTCCGTCCCACAGAACCTGATGACAGCCGGTCTCCAGCTGCTTCAAGCACAGGTTCAACACAGCAAACTCAAAATCGAGTATTTGCGGCGACGTGAGGAACGAGAAGAAAAAGAAAGTTCAATGCATCAAGAGCTGGAACGCCGCCGATTTGAGAGGGAGCAAGCCGATCGGGAGAATAACAAAGAGTCTGGAATGAAGCAACGGGCTCAGCTTGCAATGGACCTAATGGGCAACCCGATAGTGGATGCGTCTGTGCGGCAAGCAGCAGTGGACTACCTGAAGAAACTCCTTGCCACCGATTGAACTGGTTCGGTTTGTGAAAAAAGGTGTAATATGTTGGTAATTTGGACTTGATAACTGTAGCGCATCATGGTTTGGTTTGTATTTTGTATCTAGTGCCCACTACGGTACACTAGAAAGTAATACCATCTTGTAAATAAGACACACGTTCCTCCATGCGCTTTCGCGTCCGCATTAAAGCGCAACTTCAACCTTGAGGATGGAATGGTCAACACGGAGTCAATACCGACTTTATAGATCTTGAAGCTTCACATGACCATGCCGTCGGAGTGCAAGTTAGCGTTTTGTTGCATCTTAACCAAACGACGCTGAACGAGCCTACCACGACTATCAGGCGTGAGACTAGGCTGATTCACGTGAACATACCGCTGAAACAGATCCAATGGGCTATTACCCTCCCGTTCTGTGTCCTTAATCTCTTCTCCGCCAGCGACTGGCTTTGTGGGTATCCAGCAACTCAATGGGCTTGTGCCCTCTTCGTAGCTTGCGTGAGAAACGTAGAGCAGGAGCCCATCTGATGCTACTTGCACTAGCACGGGTGTCAGTCCGCTGTGGTCAGTCCCCGAATCGATTGACATAGCAGAGTCCGAGGAGTGCAGAAATTGGAACGGCGTTGAAGTTGGGATATCGACGAAGATCTCCCGCGTTGAACAAGCCAGGGGAACGATACAGGAATATAGCACGGGGAGAGTCGTGTCTGTGTGATAAGGAACGGGAATGAACGATATTGGATATTGAAAATTGTAGGGGCTTCGTCGTGAATCCGACTGTTGGGTCGCATCAGTGGGGCCAGCGAACGAGAATACGGCCGAAGGTGGCGCAAATTTGGGTAGTTCGGCAAGTCGAGTATCCCGCCACCAAAACCTGCGGATGATGAGTATGAAACGAATGATATTGAGCTAGTGTACCTGAAAGGGGTTTCACAGTCTGCGATCTCCTGACCTTTCCATCTGATGACATCAAGGACGTGCAAAATCCCATTCGTTCTCCAATTGACGTCCAGGATGCAGTCTAGTACTGTGAGTGGTGGGAGCGAAGAGGGAAAGCGAGGAAGCAGCATTTTTCCCAGGAGACGAGACCGAAGTGTAGTATTCGGTGCTATAGAACTATAGTCAGCGGCATTATCTTTGGATTGGGAACGAATATTGGCACATATTCCTATGACTCCCGACGTTGACTGGTGGGTGATTGCCAGACACCGCTTCCCTGTTGGTACGGGTGCCACTGCAACCCAGCCTCTCTCGAGATCTGAGGGTAGGCCATCGTCTGCGTCAGTCGGGTGGTCGCCCCAAAGGCTAGGCTCCTCTTTCATCTCCAATAGTTCTGCGTACATGCACCTGTTTGCCCATTTGCTAGTTTTCTTTGCCCGCTTCCGTTTGTTTTTGCTACGCTTCTTTTTCAGATGACCGTCGTGGTCTACCTTGGACGCAACAAGAGTACTTGTGCCTGCAAGAGGCGCGTAATCTGCTATCCCGTCCCTTATCACATGAGGCTCTTCGTCAATGTCCTCGTCACCCTCATCATCAGATGCTCCGAGACTCAAATGCGCGAACGCATCAAGTTGTCGGGATGAATTGAATTTCTGGGCCCTTCGCTATACCAGACGGCCACGCGCATGAGAAATCGAATGGTTTCGAACGTGATTTGGCACACCCGCTTTTGTTCTTCCAGAGCCTACATAGCGTAGCCATGCCTGTCAGCTGGGATGAAAGAACTGGGCTGGGACATAAGGACTGATTCATACTTTTTCACGACGAGCCTCTTGTGACACCAGCTTGTCGGTGAACGTAGTTGGTGGGGCTTTGTATGTCGATCTCCTGTCATTATGCGCGAACATGATGACGGATCATTGAAGTTAACGTTGACCGTGAGCCTGGCCCGCCGCAATTGGCTTCAAGTCAAGGCTGCCAAACATTGACACGAGTCTGATGATGTGACCAACACCATCTCACAACTCAGTTCGTCATTGAAAATCATAGTATGCTCAGCCAGCACTGAGTATTACAGTGCACCTGGAACGCGCAACACGGCGCAAGTACGAGACCACTGCGACGACGCGTCCGGGACGTAAACACAACCTATTATGCTCCTGCGATTAGCAATATGAGCAACAAAACCGATCGGTGGTGGACAAGTCGACCCCATGCGGAGCTGGCAAGCAGTGAATCTAGGGAGAGCCGAATGGCCCTGTGGACGTGACGAACGGCGGAGAACGTTGTCCAAACGAGCTTACAAGGCCCCAAGTCGAGCGTGCGAGTTTACGAGAGCTCAAGCCTGCATTAGCGAATCCAAGTAAGAGATGTTGGATGTGGTGCGGGTAATAGCAAAAAAGGCGTCAACGACCCGATCCCCTTGCAATTTGTTCGACCACCTTGACTTGGCTCACTGTAGAGCGTACGCCCTGGCTGAAGGTCAGAGGATGAGACCCAAGATTGAATGAAACACGTTGGGAATGTCGATCAATGTCAGGAGCGATTCCGGGCAAGCCATCTACACTCAAAAATCCAAGACGAACCCGTGAACTGGATCAGATAGAATTGGAAACAAACAACGACTAGCTAGCTTACTTAGGCTATTACTATAATACAATGACTTACGAGTAGTAGACGTCTTCCACTAGTCTCCGGCCCACAAGATCTGAGCCGAGCGGACGAATCGGGCGCCCTGTACCCAGACAAGAAACGCAGACTGACGAGTGCGACCAGACATAGGCGTAACACCTTTCTATCCACCTGCTATGAGTTTTGTGTTTGTGAGGAAAGACAAGGTCGAGGATGGCTTCCTTTCTTGGTATGTACTGAACTTGCATGTATGGCAGACGTTCCTCAGCCGAAGACAAAGACTCGGGCGAAAGCCAGGTACCTCAAGCGAAAAAAACTTCGGAGAAAGCAGAAAGCCTCAGCACCTCGGGAGTCCGGGAATGCTCCCCAAGCTAGTTCGGATTCCGAAGCGGACGGGAAGCATCACAATCATGAAGGAGGGAGTGCAGACGAGGTCGACGACGGTAACACGAGGGAACAGAGGGTGACCGCCAAGGGACAACCCGTTCAGCCCCCCAGGAAAAAGCAGAGGGTGGCCAGAGAGCGACCAGATTTAGATGTCGGTGTCCCCGGTGGAACACGCGACTCGGAGGACAAGGAAGTCTCCAGCGTGCGGGGGTCTCCAGTAATTCCGACAGGTACTCTACCTTTCTTTCCTTTGCCGACCGCACCCAGTGCACCGCCAAAGTCCGTGCTCGCCATGCAAGGAATCGACAAGGCCCTTCTACATGCAGAAGTCATTGACCCCGCTATTGTAATGCCTCTTTCAACGGCCGAACAAGACCCATCTAGTAGTGGTCTCGGTTTGAAGACGCGAAGACGCTTGCTTGACCTTGGTATTAGCGAACTCTTTGCTGGTCAGGGGCTGATTACACGACACCGTCCTCAGTTGCTGATGTTATGACGTGCAGTACAGACCACGCTTTTGCCTTTCCTTATTGGGCACGGTCTGTCGCTGTACACACCGTACTCTGCTCCAAGGGATGTATGTGTTTCCGCGCCAACGGGGAGTGGGAAAACACTTGCATATATTCTCCCTATACTCGAGGTGAGCACTAGTGCTGTCAATGTTACTCGGAATTGCTGACGCTCGTGATGCAGATCCTATCAAACAGAATTGTCACCAGACTGCGTGCCTTGATTGTGCTGCCCACCCGGGACCTTGTCACGCAGGTCAGAGAAACATTCGAGGCTGTTGGAAAAGGGCGTGGCTTGAAAGTAGTTCATGTCCTAGGACATCGCAGTCATTTCCTGTCTGATTATTGTTGTTAGATTGGCACCGCGACTGGGCAACACTCATTTGTCCATGAGCAAGCACAACTGGTTTCCGAGATCGATTCTGGGTAAAATCTCCATCGCAATTGGTGCGATGTTAACTGATCTCTTTTGTCGCAGGTTGCTGGGGGGTTCTAGCAAAGTGGACATCTTGATATGCACTCCAGGTCGGTTAACGGACCATCTCAATGGAACCCCCAACTTTTCGTTGCAACATCTCCGTTTCTTGGTACGAGTATAGCAACGGTCACTATGTAGTTATTAAACATAACGTACTCAGGTTATTGACGAAGCCGACCGCTTGCTCTCTCAATCATTCCAGGATTGGCTAGCTCAGGTGCTCGCCGCTATCCACTGGAGACCTTCAGAGAGCACCTCGCTTTCAAGCGAATTGTCGTCGGAAGATACGTGTCTACCACCAAATTACGATTCTCTCGCACCTGCTTGCTTAGATTTTGAGCATCGCGGATATTGCCAGGCTGACGTTAGGGAGAAAAGAGGATTCTCTTGCCAGAAACTCTTGTTCTCTGCTACGCTCACTGGAGATCCTGGCAAACTTGTATCTCTTGGTCTGCGGCATCCAAAATATTTTGTCGTCCAGAGTCAGCCTGAAGGTGGATCCGATGATGCACCATCACACCTCATTTCTGAGCGATTTGCCATGCCAAACACGTTGACAGTGAGTCTTGTGCCTGCTAGGCATTTATTTTGGCTAAATTTCTGTACATAGGAATACATGATTATCTGTGACCCGTCACAGAAACCCCTCATGCTGCTTCATCTTCTTCACAATTGCAATGTTCGCAATGCCTTGATTTTCACGAAATCGTCAGAATCCACGGCGCGCCTCGTCTTCTTGCTAGAGTGCTTTGAAGAGCTGAGAGCAGCGAGACGAGCCCGCACTGTGGTTCGCGCGTACTCGAGTGATCTCCCCGCGTGCGAACGAAGAAACATTCTTGAGAAATTCAAAGCACAGGAGGTGCACGTGTAAGCTCTGCGCTACTCACAGCGTAGTGACGATCTCACTCAGCCGTTGGGTAGTTTGATCTGTTCTGATTTAATCTCAAGAGGGGTTGACATAAGCCATGTCTCTCATGTTGTGAGCTATGATACACCGGTTGATATGAGAAAGTATGTTCACCGCGTCGGGCGAACGGCTCGAGCTGGACGGGGCGGTGATGCGTGGACGTTGGTGGAAGAACAGGAGGTGGGTGACCAGGCATGGTATCCATGAGGCAACCAAACCGAACTTCTACAGGCGCGGCACTTCAAGGTAATGCTGAAAGAGCACGATCATCTGCGGAACGTGAAGAGGGTCAAGGTCGCTCGCAGTGACATCCAGCCCCTCATGGAAAATTATCAGGTAGGGTCTCGTGCTACGGAGGAGGATTCTGTGACAAACATTCTTCCAGGCTGCACTGCACAGATTACGAGACGCGTATGCCCGATAGCATTTATAACGCAGTACATGCGGTCAAGAGGTGCCGATGCTGTGATCGTTAACGGTATTACGCAAGTAAGTTACGACTTCGTGGGCTTCCTGGGCTATTTGTGAAGGGCATCAGCAGACTGGATGGTAGTTGTGAGCATCCAGGATCACAGTACCGGTGGCGCTCTCACAAAGCTGTTTTTCCTACCTCGGTCCGTTTTGCAGATATGATCATCTTCTACTCGACTGGCTGATAATAATGTTTATTTATTTATTTTCGCATTTGGGTGTAAACGTGTCGTAAGCACGCGATGGCCGCGGGACGCGATCGCAGAACTTCGTTCCGACGCCAACCCGGTAGGCAATAACGCAAGTAGGTTCTCGCTCTCTCCCTCGCTACGATGTCTCACTCAGAGCACAAGCTCGAGGAAAACGCCACTGTCGAAGAGCAAGTCGGTCCGTCAAAGTCAGGCTTTAAGCGAACGTCCGTCTTCCGCAAGTAAGTACTACCGTGCCAGTTACCTTTCTCGGTTCACTGTCAACTGGCAGTTGTTTCAGTTTCTTTTCCATAAAAATTCACAACCCTCCTCCCCCGAAGCCCTCCATCCATGATGCAGATCTCATACCCGAGGCGTCAGCCGGTCCCTTCAGTAGGCTCTGGTTTATGTGGTTAAATCCCTTACTGTCACTCGGCTTTACCCGTCCCCTTGAGGCGTCAGACTTGTACAAACTCCCGGACGATCGCTCCTCGACTCGAGTTGCAAATGCCATCCTCTCATCTTTTGAACGTCGGCGCAAAGAGGCAGAGTTATACAACAAACGACTTGCAAACGGTCAGGTTGGTCCCGGCCTCAGGTCTCTGTGGTGGTCGATTCGTGGTGTCCGCGCAGAACGGGAAAATATTTGGAGGGAGAAGGTCGGAAAACGCAGAGCCAGTCTCATCCTTGCTATGAACGACAGCGTGAAATGGTACTTTTGGTCCGCTGGAATTTTAAGGGTCATTGGCGACACTGCACAGATCACCTCCCCTCTCGTAGTAAAGGTATGAGCACTCCTTCCATTATATCCAAGTATTCATCGTTGGCGTAGGCGATCATTACTTTTGTCGCAGACTCCTACGCTGGGCATATCACTGGCACACCAACACCACCGGTTGGAACAGGCATCGGACTTTGTTTTGCCCTCTTCGCTCTACAGCTCATCTCATCGTGGTCCATCCAGCATTTCTTCTATCGTAGCATGGCCTGCGGTGTCCTCCTACGCGGTGGTCTCATTACTGCGATCTACTCCCAAGCTCTTTCATTGTCTTCTCGCGCACGTGTACAGGTGACAAACGGCAGGCTAGTAAACCACATCTCAACTGACATATCTCGCATCGACTCTTGTGCGGGCTATTTTCACATATGTTGGGCTGCACCGATCCAACTCACCATCTGTCTCATCTTACTTCTCATCAACCTTGGCCCTAGCGCGTTGGCGGGCTTTGCACTTCTCGTTGTTGTGACACCAATCAATACAATGATCGTGAAGCGTCTCTTCTCCATCAGGATGAAGAGTATGGCCTGGACCGACAAGCGTTCCAAGTTACTCCAAGAAATGCTTAGCGGAATGAGGGTGATCAAGTTTTTCTCATGGGAAATACCATTTTTGAAGCGGATTCACGAATACCGCAGGCTCGAAACGGTGTATGCCACAATGATTTCATCTGATTTATTTTCCTGATTGTCTATTCTTCAGTTACATTCGAACATTGCTAATTCTTCGGGCCGGTTTGATCGCATTCGCTGTCTCCCTTCCAACGCTAGCCGCTGTGGTTGCGTTCATCACCTACTCACTGACTGGTCACCCACTGTCCGCTGCGAACGTCTTCTCTTCTCTTGCCTTGTTTCAGCTTATCAGGTTACCCCTCATGCTCCTTCGTGTGTAAACCCGTTATTCCTTTGAGCCAGACTAATTGGCACTGCTATGTAGCTCTGTCACTCAGCTCCATTACGGATGCTTCCACTGCATGCAAGCGTCTTTACGAAGTCTTCGAGGCCGAGACGTCGGATAGGGCAATCGTAATTAACAACAATCTAGATGTGGCAGTCAGGATAACTGGCGCAGACTTTACCTGGGATAGCCCTCCGCCAAGGCCTGAAGACCCTAATACAATCAACGGTAGGAGGGGCGTGCACAACAGAATGAAGGCGATGTCTAAATCATCGACACCACAAACACCGCAACCCGTTGATGAAGTCAATATCTTCAAGCTCAGAGGTGTTGACGTGGAGATCCCTCGCGGAAAGCTTGTCGCCATCGTTGGGGCTGTGGGGACGGGTAAAACTTCACTTCTTCAGGGCATCATTGGCGAGATGAGACGGATTGCTGGTACTGTCGAGTTTGGTGGCACAGTTGCTTACTGTGCTCAGACCCCCTGGATCCAAGTAAGGTTTTACTGGGTTGCGATGATAGAAGTCTGACACTGGTTCAGAATGCTACTATTCGAGAGAATATCTGTTTTGGGCGGCCATTTGAGGAGGAAAGATATTGGAAGGCTGTCCGCGATTCCTGCCTAGAGCCAGATTTGCAGATGCTCCCTAACTACGACTTCACCGAGGTTGGTGAGAAAGGTGTCTCTCTCTCTGGTGGTCAAAAGCAACGAATCAACATCTGTCGGGCTATTTACTTCAACTCAGACATCATGATCTTTGACGTTTGTCATCTCTTCTATATCGGCGTTTGGATTTTTGACGTTTCTTTACTAGGATCCCCTCTCCGCTCTCGATGCTCATGTTGGAAAGGCTGTGTTCTCGAATGTCCTCAAAAGCGGTACAGCAAGCAAAACTCGGATTATTGTGACGCATGCAATACATTTCCTCCCGGAAGTCGATTACATCTACACTTTAGTCGATGGCAAGATCGCAGAACGTGGTACCTTTGAGGCACTGATGGCTAGTAATGGCTCGTTTTGCAACTTCATAGAAGAGTTTGGTTCACAACAAAATAACGGCGACAAGAATAACAAAGAGAAGGTTAAAACGGTTCGCGACGACAAGAAAGAACAAAGTATCAGCAGCAAGAGCAAGGACATGATGCAAGAAGAAGAACGAAATACCGGTGCTATTCCACTCAAGGTCTATCGGGAGTATCTGTCTGCCGGGAATAGCATGATTGTTGTGCCAATTTTATTTCTGTCTGTTATTCTGATGCAAGGCTCGAACGTTATGTCATCGTATTGGTGAGTACAGCTTACTTTTATTTTATACAAGTCCTCATTTCGATACCACCAGGCTTGTCTACTGGGAGGAAATGGAATGGGATTATCCACAGGGCTTCTACGTACGTTACTTACATGACCTGACGATGGTGTCTCAGGCTTCGGCAGATGGGCATCTATGCTTTTCTTGGTGTTTCGCAATCGCTATCCATGTTCTTCACGGGATGCTCTTTTGCAATACTAACCCACTACGCATCACAAAAATTGCATGAGGTGAGTTTTCGCACACTTTGTATGAAAAACACTCACACCAGGTTGCTCAGAGGGCCATCACTCGTGTCCTCCATGCACCTATGAGTTTCTTTGAGACGACTGTGAGTTGAGCGTGTTGCATTTTTAGCAGCTATCTTTAATCTCAGTACTTCTAACAGCCTCTTGGTCGCATTATGAATCGCTTTACCAAAGGTATATTCACTGAACTTCTTACCCTCCTCGTTAAGTATTTCCACAGATATTGACACTGTTGATAACGTCATCGCTGATTCACTGCGGATGTTGACTACCACTGTCGCCACCATCACCGGTGCGATCATCCTTATATCCATCGTCTTGCCTTGGTTTTCGTTGGTCATACTTTTCATCTTGATTTGCTATTGCTGCGCTGCATCCTTCTATCGAGCAAGCGCCAGAGAACTGAAGGTATATTCCCGATTTTGTATTTTTACAAAACTTATTTTGATTACAGCGGCTTGGTATGCATGCGCTTACAATCTGATCATTGGCCTTTACAACTGATGATCAATCTCAGATGCTATTTTACGTGGTTCTCTGTACGCTCACTTCTCCGAGTCGTTGTCAGGATTGACGACAATTTCCGTGTATGGAGAGATCGATCGATTCAAGAAAGAGAACATCGAACTCGTTGACGTTGAGAATCGGTGAGTTACAGTATGCAGAACAACGGATTATTAGCAGCTCTAACTGGGTTCTCAGAGCATACTGGTTGACCATAGCAAATCAGGTGAGAAAATTGACTGCTAGTACCAAGTGTTTATTCATTCACCCAACCAGCGCTGGCTTGGTATCCGCTTGGACTTCTTCGGGGCAATCCTCACGTTTGCGGTGGCCATTTTGACAATTGGTACCCGCTTCAGTATCTCGTCAGGACAGACCGGAGTCGCTCTGTCATATGTTCTAATGGTGCAACAGGTAGGCATACACAATGATTGATAAGACGTCAGGGAACTGATACCTCATTAAAGACATTTGGATGGATGGTTCGTCACATTGCGGAACTTGAGAACGATATGAACGCCGTGGAACGAATCGTGCACTACGCCAACGAACTCAAACAGGAAGCCCCTCATCAGATCAAGAGCGGCGCGGCTCGTCCTTCCTGGCCCTTTGAAGGTCGGATTGTCATGAAAAACATCTTCATGAAGTATCGACCCGACTTGCCTCCCGTGCTCAAAGGTTTGAGTATGGACATTGCCCCAGGGGAAAAAATCGGTATTGTCGGCAGGTACTAGTGGACCTCTTGGTATCGTGACTTCTTCTTTCGTTGACAACGGTTGTAGAACTGGAGCTGGGAAATCGTCGATCATGACTGCTCTGTATCGACTCGTGGAACTTTCCTCGGGAAGTATTCACATTGACGGTATCGATATCTCGAAAGTTGGGTTAGAGCAACTTAGGAAGGGGCTATCGATTATCCCGCAAGACATTGTAAGCTCTCACGTCCTGAGGTCAGGATACAGGATTGACAAACTCGGCATTCCGTTATAGTTTCTTTGTAATATCATATTCATAAACTTTCGGATGATTCGCTTTGTTAATGGGCTTCTCAGTCTCTGGTACACTCAGGTCCAACCTAGACCCGTTCGGCCTGTACGGTGATGCTCACCTTTGGGATGCTCTTAGGCGAGCACACCTTGTCAATACAGATGAGAAACAACCCCCTTCGCCTCAAACAAGCACTCAGGGGGATGCCCAGGTCGTCTGCAGTCGCTTCGACCTAGATACTCCAATCGATAGTGAAGGTAGCAACCTTTCAGTCGGTCAGGTAAAGCTCCGCCTAGTTCCGTTTTTTTCTGGTTGTTGATTGTTGTCCAGCGATCCCTGGTATCGCTCGCGCGAGCTTTAGTCCATGAGACGAAGGTCCTCATTCTTGACGAAGCCACAGGTACGATTTTACACATCCCTAACCCTACGCAGCAGCTCAAGTTTATGCAGCATCTGTCGATTACGAGACCGATGGAAAGATTCAAACTACTATCGCGACAGAATTCAAAGAACGCACTATTCTCTGCATAGCTCGTAAGTTTTACCTGGGTCCTTGATCTTCCCCTTTGCTGACCATCTTATAGATCGTTTGCGTACGATCATATCTTATGATCGTATTTGTGTCCTCGATGCCGGCACGATCGTGGTACGTATCTCTTGGTTCTTGCGTTGCAGCGCTTGCTGAGAAGCTTAATGAACTAGGAGTTCGATACGCCGGCAAACTTGTTTGACATTCCAGACGGGATATTTCGCGGAATGTGCGATAGGTCTCCCATCTCACGTGAAGATATCCTCTCCGTGTCAAAGCAATCACAAGCGCGAGTCCGTTCATGGTAGGAAATCACTTTCAAAACCGTCTAGGAGCCACAGTCCAAGTTCAATAGAGATTTTACTCATGTAATGTGTACTGTAGCATGACCGAATTACCGGACATTTACTAGGAGAAGTTATTCTGGTCTAGCCTCACCACTAAGCCCGAATTCCGCATTCGACTCGACTTGTACATCGCTTCCGAGACCCGTGGTCGTTAGACCGAACCCCCACAAGCGAGTAGCATAGCCCAGTGCTTGATCACTCAGGTACTCTGACTTAACTTGAGACTGCGGCCAGCCAGATATACATCTCTATTATCTAACTTGCTGCTCTTCATTGACCATGCCCCAGCCAAAGGAGATTGGCACTCTCGTTGTCGTTGTGCTGAAAGCTCAACATCTCCACCAGCCCTCGTTCTACAAACAAGACCCTTATGCCCAAGCTTCTCTCTCTGGTCAGACGAAACGAACTAAAGTCGATCCGAAGGGCGGTCAACACCCGGTGTGGGACGATGAGCTCCGGTTTCCAGTCCTTGCCGACGCAGGGAAGGACAGGGTAAACAGGACTTTGGAGGTCTCCTGCTACAAAGATGAACAACGAGGGGAAGATATACTTTTGGGAAAAGGAACAGTAGACATCGAAGAAACGCTCAAGACAGGCGAGTTTGACGGTATGTAGTCGGTATCTCAGGCGCCACGATGGTTTGTTGCAGCTGACGACGCTTGTGTCGATGTCTTTAGATTGGGTCTCGCTTGAGACACCTTCGGCAGGCCATAGGGGTGAAGTATATCTCGAGATGACTTTCTATGCGAATTCACCGCTGCCTTTGACGCGTCGTCCTTCAAAACTAAGCCCATCCGATCGACTTGCGCGTCCTTCTGCGTATTTCACACAAGGTCGACAATCGACCCCGTCGCCGACTCCACCCTACCCGCGCCCCGGGCATTCCCCCGCCACCGGGGAGATACAATCAGGTCAACCATCCCCGACTGGTGTCAGCCGGATACCATTGGCATTGATCCCCGCGCACACCTCCCACAGTCAGGCATCATCCAAACAAACGCTATCAAAGGGAGGTGCTACTTCTGTGGCTGCTGCAAAACACAAGGACTCACTTCCGCCAATTCCGACCAACGACCCATCTGATGTGGATTCAGGAAAGAGTTTTGGACTCCCTGCCGCCCTCCATCCAGGAGGGCGCAGCGGCCCGAGGCCCATGCCACCACAGAGTCGGAACCGGGTGACGAGTATGGATCACCCACCTCCCGTGCTACTTGCCGGACAACTCCACCAGAGAGCTCAAAGTGATGCACCTGCTCTCGCGTCACCTCCCTTTGCTCAATCGCGGACTCCTATGACCTGTTCTTCCGAGACAACATCGATGACAGGGACGAGGGTTGGTTCAGCACCCTCCATTAATGTTGTGTATGCTGAAGATCATCCCTCTCTGGAATTTCATGCCTCATTTCCTTCCTCGCCTGGGCCTATTCAAGAGCATGAACAACAAAGTATTCATGTAGCCGGGGATTACGATTCTTTCGCCTATGGACCAACAGGCCAGGCTTACATACAGCCAGACTCGCATAGTTACATACTCGCTCCAACTCAGGACTACCCGCAGGCGTTTTCTCCGTGTCAACACCCGACGCCTCTCCAGTCTCCCTACGTACCACCTGGTCAGCGTCAGCAGCTCTATAGCTCGTCTCCTGCCGTGACTTCCCCTCCACCCCTCCATCAAGAATACACCCAGTATTCTCGCGGAGCGTTGACACCACAACCACCGCCCCAATCACAAATGTATGTTCAGCCGCACAATATTACCCAGCCTCAACAGCAGCAATCGCAATACCCACCACAACCGCAGCAGCATCCTCCTGTTCTCCAGAAACCTGGTTTGCCACCGCAACAACCGCAATATTTACCACCAGCCCAGCAACAACAGTATTATCCTCAGCACCTTCCCTACACCCAAACCCCGCTTCCACCTAACGTTCCACAGCTGTACCAACAGCACAATCATCCTGGCCTGCCCCCGAACAGTCAACCGCTCGTTGCACCACGACAACAGCAACTGCTGTGTTCTCAGACCGTGAGCTCACCACTCTCAATGGCTTCTCACTTGGACCCACACCCTCAACAGCCTCAGCAATCGTCCTTTGTAGTCCCTCCCCCTCCACCAGTTCAGCCACAGACTCCCCAACCATATGTTCCTCAATCAACACACCAGCCTCCATCACATTTCTCACCCCCGCCACCCCCGCCACCGTTGAGTAACCAAGGTGGAAGTGGCCCTTCCATGGTCTCTGCTGCGCAACCTACGCAGATGCCAGTACAACCGTCGACATCAAGCCAGGGACCAATTCCTCCGCCCACATCCTCGGCGGCTACTGTTACACTCTTACTTCAACCATCGACTACTGCACCACCACCCTCTCAAGCAGTCCAAAACACTGCACCTGCTTATGGCACAGGCGGACAAGGAAAAGTAGAGGAAGTGCAGAATGACGCCAAGTCTGTTGCTGTTGCTGAAGTGGGAGATGTGCTAAAGGAGGAAAACCGACAGCGATGCGAAGAAGAAGAGCACAGGAGACAGGGGGAGGAAGGACTCGAGAGAAGGGAGGAGGAATACAGAGAGAGGGAAGAAGAAGAGCGCAAGAGACGAGAACAAGGGGAACTTGTGAGAAATGAGGAGGAAGAACGCAGAGAAAGGGAAGATGAGGAACACAGAAAAAGAGAGGAAGATGAGCGGAAGAGACGAGAGGGTGAAGAACATAAAAGACAAGAAGAGGAAGAGCAGAAGGAGTGCAGAAGGCAAGAGCAAGAACGAAGGAGGCAAGAAGAGGAGGACAAGATGAGAGAAGAGGAGCGTAGAAGGCAAGAGGAAGAACGAATGAGGCAAGAAGAGGAAGAGCACAGGAGACGAGTGGAGGAAGAGCAGATGAAGAGAGAAGAGGAGCACAGGAGGCAAGAGGAAGAACGAAGGAGGCGAGAAGAGGAGGAGCACAAGAGACAAGAGGAAGAAGAGCAGAAGAGGAGAGAAGAGGAGCGCATAAGGCAAGAGGAAGAGCGAATCAGGCGTGAACGCGAAGAAGCAGAGCGTCGCCGCAAAGCAGCTGAAGAGAAAGAGGCCGAAAGGAGATGGCAAGAAGAGTTGGCTCGTATTCGAGCGCGCGCTGAACAAGAAGCCGCCGATGCAGCCTTTGCGCGCGCTCAAATGGAGGCGGAGGAGGCAGAACGACAGAGGCAAGAGGAGGCAGACCTCGCACTCGTACGTCAAGCACAAGAAGAGGCTGAACGGGAAGAGTGGCTTGCACAAGAAAGGAGACGACAGGAAGAGGCGGATGGGGAGGTCGCGAGGCGTGAACAGGCTCACGAGGAAGAACTGGAAAGAATAAGGCAAGAGGAAAGGAGGCGGAAGATGGAGGAAACTGATCGAGAGATGGCGAGAAGGTTGGACATGGAGTTAAATCTCGGCACACAATACGGTGAGGATCAGTCCCAGCGGAGGAGAGCACTTGGGAGTGGGCGGCACTGAGGCTGGCGTTAAGTTACTACTATACCCATTCAGTTATGATGTTGTATATCTACGGTGTAAGCATGCACATTCGAAGCGGCCATACACATGTCAGTATTGAAATCTGCCTCGCCTACTGATCCTTACATGGCGGAAAAACCTCATAGGCGCAACCAACGAGAGCCTAAACACCTGCCAGGTCATCTGTTTCTGCATAGAATACGGGCCAGAGCGTCGTCATTTCTTGCTGATCCTTTAGCTCTTTTTCTGGATGCTTTCTCTGGTTTACCGACCCTTTATGATGAGTAAATGTACCATTCGCAGCCTTTTGTGCAGCCTCCCCTTTCCTCGCGAGCTCTCACATTATCTCGTACACAAGCATCTCTTTATCGTCTGAGTTAACTGTCATGCCCGTCATACCCACCTGATGTTGATGTTCGCAAGGTGCTTCACGCCTCTTGTTGTCGGCTGGACCAACTGCATGGAGGTAGAGGAGCAGTAGGCCGTGGTATTTCATCCACATCTATAGAAGGAACGCCTGATGGTCCACAAGATCCGCGCGGGACCCGAGACAACCAGAGGTAGTTTCGTCACTGACGGACAAGTCTTCACCAAAGGGGTGTTGTAGCGGTAACGACAGTCGGTTATCCGAAAAACGATAGACTCCCCCAAGAACCTGGACTTCAAAAAGCACATCGTCAAAGGCCAAGAGCACCGGAAAATACACATCCCTGACGTGACCACCAAGGAACTGGGTTTGATAGACACCGTTGGGGTTAACCTCGCCTTTCTCCGGCGGCGGATCGTAGGTTGTCCCGTTCCAACGTGTTTTCGGGTAATGTATCACATTCCGAAATTCCAGTATAGGCGAGTCAGAAATATAAAGCACCATCGAATTCTCAGATAATGCTGTCCTAAGCACGTAGTGACTGCTGAGCTCCTCGTCTAACATGATACGATTGGGGGGGGGGGGACAAAATGATATTGACAGCGCATGTTGCTCCAAACCTTGGGGGACAATCGATATAATAGCATGGACTTAACCTAAAACAGCCTTGACATATTTCAATAATTCTCGACCCTAGATAACCCATCCTCAGTAACGTTCAAAGAACAATTGCTTTTGTACTGACCCCATTGGTCTTCACACCAGCTACCATAGCCTTCACACCTTTCAACTCCGCGGTGGCCATTTGGTTGTCTAGATCGTCACTAGGAAGAAGCCGAGATATACGTTGCCGCTGGCTGAGCTCGTAGCGCTGAACGACAGACAGCACTGCTCGCCAACCCTCTATCGTATTCCCAGGCGAGTCCACGACAGGCGAATGCGAGAATGAAGGAACCACTGACGAACAGACAACGTAAGGGCAGTAGGATCGATGTTCCTTCACCAAGTCGAACTCCTTTTGATGTTTATGAGATGGAGTTGCAGGGTGCTCATCCTGGGCCGATGGTGTCGTTGCCTCGCTCCTAGAATACCCCCAAAGGCCAACCCGCCGCTGGCACAGGATGCAACAGACGAGCGGGGTATCTCGTGGAGTGGTAGCGGTGGCAACATTATTGGACAATGGACTTGTGGTGTGAAAAAATGCCCTTACGCGATCTGGAGACGCGGAAAATTGGGAAATACTCATCCGCGCTGAAGCGGAGGGAGTTGGCGTGCTCGCTCGCTCTCGAAAGCAGCTCGAAATGGAGCTCGTGCGTGACAACAATGGGGTCGGGGGAATAGAGGCAGAAGGACCGGATGATCTCGTACGCGAAATAGTCAAAGAGGTTGTACGACGCGGTGCCGTGGTCGATGCTGGGACCCACCCAAAGAGGGCGACAATAATAGCAGTATCTGAAGGGACTATGGGATGGGTGGTCTCGTCGACATCCATAGCAAAATCGTGTTCTGATACCGATCCTTGAGATCCCGCTACAGAAATTATGGAAAGTAGGAAACTCAGTTGTGAGGGGGTCTAAAGGTCTTCATCAAAAAGGGTCCAATAAGAAGGGAAAGGTCTGAACGCACAAGAGGATGCTTGATAGCTATATTGGCGAGTATGGGTTCGAGGGACATGGCTGTGGCCCTCAGTTCGCGGACCATTGCAGTGGGCGCCTGGAGGGGTACCCTATAGATCGAGGCTAACAGCGTAAATATCAGAATCCCACGTTCAACCAAAGGTGAATGCCACTAACACTCGCATTGCCTGGCCTTCCAAGGACACCCATCCTTGTGCATTTCTACGAGAGATACGCGTTGTTTCTCGATCAATGCGTTAGCTGCAGTGGGAATCTCAGTTGGTCGATCAATGATAAGTCTACCTTCTTACCGGCGTCTTTGTTCATACCCTCGCGGCCAGCAAGCACCCAAGATACGTCACACACCCCGCAAACGAGCCTGTCTTTTCCATCATTGATCCAGCCACACCTTGCCGCGGCGACTGCATCGATTTGTGGTGGTTTGTTGGCATACGTAGTGATTCTATAAGTGGCGAGGCGAGAAAGAAAGGAGTCCCTGGAAGAAGGTCGGTATTCAGACGAGAGGTGAGCAGGCGTCGATGGATAGCTGAGTAGAGGAGCTCGTTTGGACTGTAGTGCAGATCGTGCAAGGATTGCAGCAAGATGTGGCGCACTTTTCGAAACGTCTATTGTGGTTGTGCTGTTGGAAAACGTGGATGGCGTTTCAGAGGTGTAACAGCTTTATTACGCCATGGGACTGACTTAGACGGAGGTCGCGATCGTTCCTTTGACGTTCCGCCAAATTTTGCCAGCGTGGAATATACCGAGCGAGTGAGGTGGGGTCGTTTTGACGGCGACGGTCTCTCGATGGTAGATGCTAACGGTGGGTACACAACAGCTCCGTCCAGTGTGCGGATTGCATCTTCGAGTTTTCGCTATGGAAGAGATATTTCATGAGCAAACAACACGGCATAGATGCTGGTCGAATCCACAGGCGGCGGACCTTTGTTGTGCGCACTGAGGATATTGAGGAAGAGGGTGGGTTCGGTTCCGTGGATGAAGCCATGTAATACCGATATTCCCACACTTCGTCCACATATTGATTTCACACTGACATCCTAATTATATGTCGGTACCAGCGTGTATGCATCACATCATATCGAATGCCAGCGTGTCAGCCGCGGAATTGTGACTGTGTAGCAACTCGGAATTGTACATATATTGATGTTGTCGAGAGATGGGTTGCACAAGAGGCATGCGCTCAACCACGCCGCTGACTCGGATGAGGTTATCCATGACGAGCCCAATCATGTCGTGTGGAAAGAAGGGAAAGCCGTATTGTCACGAGGTAGCCTTGGTGTAGTGTAGTCACAATGTGCAAAAGGCATTGTGTTGTCATACGTAATCCACGTGACCTATAATGTTTTTTTGGGGGAAGGCGTCGCAGTATGCGCCAAAACAAAAATTTGGGACTGGGGTGCATATAAAACCCTGGGCGGTGGCTAATCTTTCTTCTATACCACCGTCACCGTCCCCGCCCTTCGCCCTCCCCTCGTCGTCTATAGTACTCTCAAAAATGTCTGTCCCGAATGGCGAGGCAGTCCACGAGTCTGCCGTCTCAACGCGTCCTTTGGTCGTCGCCGTTTCGAATATTAGAGTACGCGCATATCGATAATCGTGTCGTGTCGGTATTTGCTCAAAGTCTTGCTATGCATTTCAGGTCTCGATCCCCGTCTCTACCAGTACTGATGTGTGGATCGCAGCTGAAGTTCTCAGAGACGACTTCACGCACGCCCAGAAGCAAGATGATACCTTTAACACTACTGCGGAGCATGAAATCAATCTCCAACACGAGGCCCACCTTTCTGCACGCTTTCTATCTTTCGTCGCACAGAGATTATCTGCCGATTCCCAATACATCAAAGCGCGCACGTCCCTCCTCCTGCACATTTTCTCGCATTTTGTGTCCTCGTACCTTTCCGACACAGATATCTTCTCTTTCGTCAAGCCGTTCGATGCCGAAGTCCGTCCTTCGGTGTTAACATCCTTCTTCACCGCGCGTGCAGCCCTAGAGCAACACAGTGTTGTTGATATTCCCAAGCCACTCCCCTCCGCCCTGCTTTCTGCCGCTTCCGAAGGAGAGGCCTCCGTATATGCGCTGTTTGGGGGTCAAGGCACAAACGAAGTGTACTTCGACGAACTGCAAGTGCTTTATGATACTTACAAGTCATATGTTTCGCCCCTAATCATGGCAATCACGAACGAGATACTTGTCCCGCTCGTCGTGACTCGTCAGGCGACGGGCTTCTACAATTACGGCATGGATATTACCTCGTGGCTCTCTGGGGCAGCACCTCGTCCGCCAGTCGCGTACCTTGCATCAATTCCCATATCACTTCCTCTTATTGGATTGACACAGCTCATGCAATACTTAGCTGTCTGCCGCGCCTCGGACCTAATGCCCGGTCAACTTCGCGATCACATCGCTGGTGCAACAGGTCACTCGCAGGGCGTTGTCTCTGCTATCGCCATATCAGCCTCGACATCTTATGATTCTTTTGGTGCCAATGTGAAAAAAGCCATTCGCTGGCTATTTTTCTGTGGGATGCGAGGCCAAGAGGCGTTTCCTGTGTTGGCACTTGAGCCCAGCATTGTTCAAGATGCTATCGAGGGCGGCGAGGGTCAGCCCTCACCCATGCTGTCGGTCAACGGTCTCGCACTTTCCGCGCTACGTCCACATATCGATGCAACGAACAAACATTTGCCTCCTAATTCTCAATTGGCGGTTTCTCTTTACAATGGTCCAAGAAATTTTGTGGTCACCGGACCTCCTCGTGCGTTGTATGGCTTGGTGACAAATTTGAGGAAGGTCAGAGCCCCCAGCGGACAGGACCAAAGCAAAGTTCCTCATTCGCAGAGGAAGCCTGCATTCGGTGTTCGTTTTTTGGTCGTCAATGCACCCTACCACAGCTCTTACTTAGCAAGTGCTACCGATAAGTTATGTAACGAGGATTTGGGTGGGGAAGAGCTGTGGACACCCGATGAACTCGGGATTCCAGTTTTCAATACTGAGGATGGTGCGTGTATGCGTGAATTTGCATCCTGCTCTCGCTAAATATCCTCGAAGGTTCTGACATGCGCAAGAACACAACCTCGATCACTCGCTCGTTATGTGACCAGATCTTCACATCACCCATTCATTGGGACCTTGCGACCGCTTTTCCAGAATCCGCGACTCATGTGATCGATTTTGGGCCAGGCGGCTTAAATGGCATTGGACCTCTTACTGCTCGTAATCTCGACGGGCGTGGAATCCGTATCGTTATCCTCGGCGACAAGGGTCGCGGCGAGGCTGAATTATTTGACGCTGAAGATGTCCACTACGAGGAGTGGTGGAGCAAGAAGTACGCACCACGGCTGGTCAAGACAAGGTATAAGAATCATCGTATATTCAGTTGTAACAGTAATACTGATATCTTGTCTTAGTGATGGAAAGATTCACCTAGACACGCCATTCTCTCGATTGCTGGGCAAGGCTCCGATCATGGTCGCGGGTATGACGCCTACCACCGTCAAGGCTGGCTTCGTTTCTGCGATCCTTTCGGCTGGTTATCATGTTGAACTTGCAGGCGGCGGTCACTACAACCCAGCGGCACTTCGCACCAAAGTCGCCGAGATTCAATCCAAGATACCCCCTGGGGTTGGGCTCACCCTGAACTCTTTGTACATCAATCCCAGGCAATTTGGCTTCCAGTTCCCTTTGTGGCAGGAGATGCGCCGTGAGGGCTTGCCTGTTGAAGGTTTTTGCGTTGCGGCTGGTGTTCCTAGTACCGATAAAGCTGCGGAGATCATCAGTGGTCTACGCAGCGCGGGTATTAGACACGTCTCCTTCAAGCCGGGGTCTGTGGAGGGTATTCGCCAAGTTGTCAGCATCGCTGCCGCCAACCCCGACTTTCCGATCATTCTTCAGTGGACTGGTGGTCGCGCCGGAGGACATCACTCGTACGAGGATTTCCATATGCCTATCTTGAGGACGTACGGTTCGATTCGTCAACAAGAGAACCTTATTCTTGTCGGAGGTTCCGGTTTTGGCAGGGCGGATGATCTTTGGCCGTACCTTACGGGTGATTGGTCGAAGGACCTTTACGGTACACAACCTATGCCATTCGACGGTTTCTTGTTCGCCAGTCGCGTTATGGTAGCTCAAGAAGCACACACAAGTTCTTCCGTCAAGGACCTGATTGTTGCCGCCGCCGGTGTCGATGACAAGGATTGGGAGAACACCTATGTCAAACCAACTGGTGGTGTCCTTACCGTGCGTTCGGAGTTGGGAGAACCTATTCATAAGATTGCTACCCGTGCAGTCAAACTTTGGAAGGAGTTTGACGACACCGTCTTCAATTTACCAAAGGAGAAGCGCACCGCGTGGTTGGCTGAACGTAAAGCTGAGATTATCGAGAAGTTAAACAAGGATTTCGCAAAACCGTGGTTTGGATGGAAGAAAGATGGCAGTGTTGCTCTTGACCTTGGTGATATGACCTATGAAGAGGTCACACTTCGGATGATCCGCCTCATGTACGTCGCTCATCAAGATCGCTGGATCGACCTCAGCTTGCGCAACTTGACTGGTGATTGGCTGAGGCGGGTCGAGGAACGTTTCGCTGGTGTAGAAGGCGGGCCCAAACATAGTATCCTGCAAAGCTTTGTGGAGCTTGATAAACCCTCTGCCTTCATTGATGCATTCTTCAAGAAGTACTCCAATGCCACCCGCCAGCTCCTCGCTGCGGAGGATCGTGCCTATTTCCTTACTATTTCCCAACGTCCCGGGCAGAAACCAGCGCCTTTTATCCCTATTCTGGACGCCAATTTCGAGGTTTGGTTTAAAAAGGTCGGTATTGGGTGGTTCAAGGATTTCACAGCTAATTGTAGCTCCTAGGATTCTCTGTGGGCTGCGGAGGATATTGAAGCTGTGTTTGACCAAGATCCCCAACGTGTGTGCATCTTGCAGGGTCCTGTCGCCACCAAACATTCCACCGTCAAAGATGAGCCTATCGGAGAAATATTAGGCAACGTTACCGCTAAGCTTGTCAAAAAACTTCTAGAGCACTCATATGGAGGTGATGCTTCCAGGGTCCCTACCGTCGACTACCTTGCGCCTGCGGCCGAAGATATGGATATTGCTGACGAGGTTGAATGTGAAGAATCCTCTGCTTCCATCACTTACAAGGTTGGCGATACCGTTCCCGAAATCTCAGAGTGGTTCGAGGCCATTTCTGGCTCAAAGCTCAATTGGCTCAAAGCTCTTCTTACGTCCAAGACGATCTGCCAAGGTCGAGCATATGTCGATAATCCTCTTCGTCGAGCCCTCGCTCCACGGCGTGGACAACGTGTTGTGGTAGACATCAATGACAGATCTTCAACCGCTGTAACAGTCTATGGCGTAGGGCGTTCTCAGGGTTCCCACAAATCCTCCTTCAAGGCGGTCGAGATCACTTACACATCATCCTCCGACTTGATTGACGTGACTTTCTTTGAGGATCGCCAAGATGTCACCGTCCCTCTGTTCTTCCAATTCAAATATGTCCCGAGTATGGGTTTCATGCCTATCCATGAAGTGTCGGAGGGTCGCAATGGCCGCATTAAAGACTTTTACTGGAGATTATGGTTTAGGGATGACCAGTTGCGTCCAGAACTTGACATTCATGAAACGTTTATTGGTCCAGAGGTTGTAATATCCGCCAACGATGTTGAGACCTTCTGCAACGTCGTTGGGAACCAGAACGAGGCATTCAAAACTGCTCGTGCCGAAACTGTTACAGCTCCGATGGATTTCGCTATTGTGACGGGTTGGCAGGTGAGCCCCTTGGATACCATTGTTCTTGTGAGAATGACTCTTTGGTCAGGCTATCATGAGATCTATATTTCCCAATGCGATTGATGGGGACCTATTGAAGCTCGTCCATCTTTCAAATGGCTTCCGTTTAGTTCCCGGTGCTAAGCCCTTGGAGGCAGGTGACGCGTGTATCGCGGATGCCCGTATCGCGTCTGTGAAAAACACGGATGCGGGCAAGGTTGTTCAGGTCAAAGGCCATGTCTTCCGCGATGGTAAGCCTATCATTGAGGTTGTGTCATCTTTCCTTTATCGTGGACGCTTCGACGACTACGAGAATACTTTCGAGATGGTGGATGAACCCGATTATGTCGTCCAGTTGGCCAACGATGCCGCTGTCGGTGTGGTCCAATCGAAGGAATGGCTTTTGTGGGAAGATGAGACGATTCCTCCCAAGGCCGGTATGACCCTCGTGTTCCGCGTACAGTCTGAAGTCACCTTCAAGGACAAGACTTCGTACCGCGATGTTTGTGTTACCGGTGATGTGTACATGCGCGATCAGCTCAAGCGCCTGAAGAAGGTTGCTTCGGTCGAGTTCAACCAAGAGGGATGCCATGGCAATCCAGTAGTGGCTTACCTTCAGCGTCACGGTGTCCCTGAAGGCCGACTCACGCCTCTAGCCAACGAAGGATATACGATGTCGAACAATGCCTCTACCACCTTTATGGCCCCCATCTCGAACGAACCCTACTCGATCATTTCTGGTGATTTCAACCCTATCCATGTTAACCCGTACTTCTCGGACTTTGCTGCTCTTCCCGGGACTATAACACACGGCATGTGGACAAGCGCTGCGACGCGCCGCTACGTGGAGAACATTGTTGCTGAAGGCAATCCAGACCGGGTTATTGCGTAAGTTATCTTGTTCTAGCTGGGTCCGTACTCAACCGTCACATAGATATGATGTTTCGTTCGTCGGCATGGTGCTGCCTGGTGATGAATTGACAGTCAAAATACGTCACGTCGGCATGCGTGATGGTAACATGGTTGTGAAAGTCGAGACGTCGAATCAGAAGGACGAAAAAGTCCTCGAGGGCACAGCAGAGGTTGCGCAAGCGACTACAGTGTACGTCTTCACCGGTCAGGGATCACAAGAACCTGGTATGGGTATGGATCTGTACAACACCTCCCCCGCTGCTCGTGCTGTTTGGGACGGTGCCGATGCCCACCTTCTTGCGGTCTACGGATTTTCCATCATCGAGATCGTTAAGGATAATCCTAAAGACAAGACTATTCATTTCGGGGGTATCAAGGGTCAGGCAATTCGCCAGCGTTACATGGATATGACCTACGATACAATGGACAAGGATGGCAACGTCAAAACGCTCCCTTTGTTTGCTGACATCGACGTGCGCACTCCGAAGTATACCTTCAGTCACCCCAACGGCTTGCTTTTTGCCACGCAATTCGCTCAAATCGCTTTGGTCGTGACCGAAAAGGCCGCATTCGAAGATATGCGCGCCAAAGGTTTTGTTCAGAAGGACTGTGCCTTCGCCGGTCACTCACTTGGAGAATATTCTGCACTTGCCTCTATTGCTGATGTTCTCCATATATCCGCATTGGTCGACGTTGTGTTCTACCGTGGCATCACCATGCAGCGCGCCGTCGAACGCGATGCCCACAACCGCTCCAATTACGCCATGTGTGCTGTGAATCCAAGCCGCATCTCGAAGACTTTCACAGACGCCGCGTTGCGTGAAGTTGTCGATACTATTTCTACACGTACCAGCACCCTCCTTGAAATTGTCAACTACAACGTCGAAGTAAGTTCTTGGCATGAATTCCCAAACATATACCTACCGAACGGTTTCAGGGTCAACAGTATGTTTGCGCAGGAGAGCTGGTTGCGTTGCAGACAATGACTAATGTCTTGAATTACCTGAAAATCCAGAAGATCGACATCGCCAAGGTATGGTTTCCTTTAGGACTGAAGGAATTGATTGTTTAAATCAATCGATACAGCTCACCGAGACTTTCACGGTGGAAAAAGTGAAGGAGATGTTGTGTGACATCGTCTCAGAGTCGTTTGGGCGCGCCAAAGAGCTGCAAGAGTCTGAGGGGTACATCAAACTCGAACGTGGTTTTGCAACAATTCCTCTTCCTGGTATCGACGTACCTTTCCACTCTAGGTATTTGTGGGCAGGCGTCATGCCCTTCAGAGCATGTGAGTTCTTCGATTTCGTCTTATAGGCGCAAATGTTGAAGATGTCTATGTGTCAGATTTGTCCAAGAAGATTAATCCCTCCCTCCTCAACCCCGACATGTTAGTGGGGAAATACATCCCAAACTTGGTTGCCAGACCATTTGCCGTCACCAAGGAATATGCGCAGCTGATTTACGATCAAACATCTTCGCCCCGCCTTGACAAAGTCCTCAAAAAATGGGACCAGGAAAGTTGGGCATCCCCTGAACAACGGCAGAAGCTGGCGTACACCATTCTTGTGGAGCTACTATCCTACCAATTCGCTTCGCCGGTCCGCTGGATCGAAACACAAGACCTGTTGTTTACGCAATACCGATTCGAACGCTTGATCGAGCTCGGACCGTCACCCACGTTGACCGGCATGGCGACGCGGACATTGAAAGCGAAATATGAGGCTCAGGACGATGCTGTTAGTCGCAAACGAGCGATCCTCTGTCATGCCAAGAATGCTCGTGAGATCTACTATCTTTTCGAGGACGAGACTCTTGTTGCCACCGAGGCCGAGGCGGAACCTGCCGCCACTGTTGTTCCATCTATACGCGTTCCTGCTCCGACGCCTGTTACCGTAGCCGCACCGACAGAAACCCCAACCGCCATTCAGGATGTACCCCTAAAGGCCTCTGACATCCTTCTTTACATCATTGCTCAGAAGCTGAAGAAGAGGGTCGAGGAGGTCCCGCTCACGAAGTCGATCAAGGACCTTGTTGGCGGCAAGTCTACTTTGCAGAACGAGATTTTGGGCGACCTTCAACTCGAGTTTACTTCCGCTCCCGAGAAAGGCGAAGAGCTACCACTCGAAGAACTTGGATCTGCTTTAGGTGTTGGACATCCTGGGACCCTCGGCAAGTACACATCTGGCCTCATCTCACGCCTTATTGGCGGGAAAATGCCTGGAGGGTTCAATGCTTCCGCAATCAAGGGTTACTTATCAAAGACTTGGGGTTTGGGTTCCTCACGTGCTGACGGCGTTCTTTTGCTGGGGATCACTATGGAGCCCGCCAAGCGTCTATCATCTGAAGCTGAGGGCAAGGCGTGGTTGGACACCGTTGTTGGTGTATATGCTCAGCGCACTAGCATTACCCTTTCTAGTGGAGGTTCCGGCGCTTCTGGTAGTGGCGGGGCAGGAGGCGGCACCATCAACAGCGAAGAATTTTTGAAATTCAAAGCCGAACAAGATCGCTTTGCTGCTCAACACATTGAACTCTATATGCGTTATCTGAACCGCGATTCCCGTGCTGGTGAGATTGCTCACGACAAGGAAAGAGCCACGTCTGCACAGCTCCAAGGTCGACTCGACTCGATAGCACGAGAGCACGGTGACACGTATATCGATGGAATACAACCCACCTTTGACCCATTGAAGGCTCGCCATTTCGACTCCTCTTGGAATTGGGTCCGTCAAGACGCATTGCTCATGTACTATGATATCATCCACGGTCGCCTTACAACAGTTGACCGAGAACTCACTGCCCGTTGCATTGCTCTTCTCAATAGGGCCGATCCCGAGCTCCTGACCTACATGCAGTATCATATTGACCGCTGCGACCCTAGTAAAGGCGACACGTACGCGCTTGCGAAACAATTCGGTCAACAGCTCATTGATAACACGAGAGAGGTCCTCGGGCAACCTCCAGTTTACAAAGATGGTGAGCCAGTACCTAAGATTGACTGTCTTTTGTGTCATTAATTTTGTTTCAGTGACATTCCCCACCGCCCCCCACACTGAGGTGACGGCGAAAGGCGAGATCGTCTACACCGAGGTCGTCCGGGAAAATGTTCGCAAGCTTGAGGCGTACGTAGAGGAAATGGCCAGCGGCGATACTATTTCCACTGTCAACATTCAAAAGGTTCAAGAGGACGTTCTAAAGCTATGGACTGTCGTGAAGTCGCAGCCTGGAATTAGCCAGGATCAGAAGAATCGTATCAAAGCCTTATACGAGGGTGTTGTGCGTTCCCTCAGGAAAGGTCCAGAGCAAACCCGCACACGCATGCGAAATCGCCGTTCCTCGTCTCAATTTCTCCGACCCCAGGTCTCTGCTGTCACTCCAGTGTCTGACGATAAAGTACCTCTGCTACACCTCAAACGCAAGGTTGGAGGCAACTGGGAGTATTCAAGCAACCTGACTGGCGTTTACCTTGACATCCTGCACGAAATAGCAACTTCGGGCACAACGTTTAAGGATAAGAACGCGCTTCTCACAGGTGTCGGGAAAGGTTCTATTGGTGTCGAAATCCTCAAAGGCCTTTTGTCCGGTGGCGCTAACATTGTTATCACAACCTCTCGTTACAACCGCTCGACCGTTGAATACTACCAATCAATTTACCAAAGCTACGGCGCACGGGGGTCCGCTCTGACAGTCGTTCCCTTCAATCAAGGTTCAAAACAGGACGTGGAGGCTCTCGTCGACTACATATACGCTAAGCTCGGAATGGATCTTGACTACATCCTTCCTTTTGCCGCAATACCAGAGAATGGGCGAGAAATCGACGGGCTCGATGACAAGTCAGAGCTGGCCCATCGAATAATGTTGGTCAACCTCCTTCGTGTTCTCGGTGCCGTCAAAACAAAGAAGGCATCACGTCAATTTGTCACCCGACCCACTCAAGTCATCCTTCCCCTCTCTCCTAATCACGGCCTATTTGGCAAAGATGGGTTGTATTCAGAATCGAAGATTTCTCTGGAGACGCTGTTCCAGCGCTGGAACTCTGAGAGCTGGGGCGAGTATCTGTGTTTGGCTGGAGCTGTGATCGGGTGAGAGACTCATGTGTGTTGAGGTTATACCGTGCTGTGCTCACTTCGTTATCGTAGATGGACGAGAGGGACTGGGCTTATGGATGCCAACAATGCTATTGCCCACGAGCTGGAAAGTTATGGTGTTCGCACCTTTTCAGCAAAGGAGATGGCATTCAATATCCTTGGACTTATGCACCCCCTCCTCTTCAGTATCACACAGGTTGAGCCAATCTGGGCTGACCTGAACGGTGGAATGGATCGCCTACCAGACCTCGCTGAGATCGCAAGTCGCATTCGCCAAAGTCTGAACGAGAAAAGCGAACTTCGTCGCGCAATTGCCAGGGATAATGCTCTCGATTTCAAGACTGTCAACGGTGTTGAAGGTGAGCGAGTACTGCAAACCGTCAACGTTGTACCTCGTGCCAACTTCAAGTTCGATTTCCCTGCACCTGAGCCCGCGTCCGCCCTCGAGGAACTTAACAAGCTTCGAGGTATCATTGACTTGGAGAAAGTTATCGTTATCACTGGATTCGCCGAGGTTGGTCCCTGGGGAAGCTCGCGCACGAGATGGGAAATGGAGGCAAGAGGCGAGCTCACTATCGAAGGCTGCATTGAGATGGCTTGGATTATGGGCTTCATTAAGCATTTTGATGGCCGCCTAAAAAGTGGTTCCTTATACGTTGGGTGGGTTGACACAAAGACCAACGACCCTGTTGATGACAAGGATGTGCGTGGCCGTTACGAGAGGGAGATTTTGAAGCACGCTGGAGTGCGCTTGATCGGTAAGTTCGTTTAAAGCGCATTCTCATGTTTATTATTAATGGTACACAGAGCCTGAGCTTTTCCGTGGTTACGATCCCAAGAAGAAAATTTTCAATCAAGAGATTGAACTCGTACATGACTTGGAGCCCATTGAAGTCGCCCAATCTGAAGCAGAAAAGTTCAAGTTTGAGCATGGCGACAAGTGCGACATTTGGACTGCGGAGGGCGATCAGTGGTTTGTGAAGTTCAAGAAAGGCGCCCGTATCTTCGTCCCCAAGGCATTCCGCTTCAGTCGCCTGGTTGCCGGACAGATCCCAACTGGTTGGGATGCTGGCAGATATGGTATCCCGGCAGATATTATCGCTCAGACGGACCGAGCAACTCTTTGGGCTTTGGTGTGCACCGCAGAGGCCCTCAACATGTCTGGTATAACGGACCCTTATGAATTGTACAATCATTTCCACCCTTCCGAGGTTGGAACCTGTGTAGGAAGCGGTATGGGAGGCGCCGAGTCGCTTGCCAAGATGTTCAAGGACCGCCGCGAGGAGAAGGAAGTGCAGAACGACATCCTTCAGGAAACGTAAGTGTCCCTGCAATTTGAATTAAGTTTAGGCATTTACACCGAGGTTTAGGTTTATCAACACTGTCGCTGGTTGGATTAACTTGCTTCTAATGTCTTCGAGTGGACCTGTGAAAATCCCAGTTGGAGCTTGGTAAGAAATGTCCGTCTTTCCCTTTTCCTTGCTTATTCTTTGTAGTGCAACTGCTCTTCAGTCTCTCGAGATCGCGTGCGACACCATCCTTTCCGGAAAAGCGAAGGTCATGATCGCCGGTGGTTTCGATGACCTAAGTGAAGAAGGATCCTTCGAATTCGCCAATATGAAAGCTACAAGCAATGCTGAGACCGAATTTGCCATGGGACGCGAGCCCACAGAAATGTCACGACCTACCACTACAACTCGTGCAGGGGTAAGTTGCTAAATTCGTCCAATGCAGACCTTCCCTGATCCTCGAACAGTTCATGGAATCCCAAGGAACAGGGATTCACATTGTCATGAATGCGAAGACTGCCATTGAGCTCGGTGCCCCCATCCGCGGCATCCTGGCGTTCACCTCCACATCAACGTAAGCTTTGTCGGGTTATAATCCGTGAACTTTATATTCAGCCATTCTAGTGATAAAGCTGGGCGCTCTATTCCCGCTCCAGGACGTGGTGCTCTCTCGGTCGCTCGCGAATTGCCATCCAAATACCCTCTGCCATCGCTAGATCTTGAATATCGGTCCCGCCAGATCGCTTTCCGGCGCAAACAGATTTCAGACTGGCTTAGTCACGAACACGCCCAGTTCCGCGGTGAGATTGAGGAGCAGAAATCCAAAGACGGCACTCTTGATGAAGATTATTTCGCATCTCGCATTGCTGATATTGAGAAGGAAGCCCGCCGCCAGGACAAAGAGGTTTTGGCTACGTATGGTATGCTCGAAGGAGCCGATGCTCGAGTCGGGCCCATGCGTCGTGCGCTTGCTGTCTGGGGTTTGACTGCTGATGATATTGGTGTTCTCTCAATCCACGGTACAAGCACCGGAGCCAACGAGAAGAATGAGACCGAGATGTGGCATAACATCCTTGCCGCAATGTCTCGAACCCATGGCAACGCTGTCCCCGTCATGGCTCAGAAGAGCTTACTTGGCCACTCGAAGGGTGGATCAGCAGCATGGCAGATGGCGGGTCTCTTGCAGACCGTCAGTACGGGTATCATTCCCGGGAACCGTAACTGCGAGTAGGTCCACGCGTCCCCCTTTGTGTTAGTTGATATTAACCTTCTATGTTCGTGAAGTAACATTGATGCGAGGTTTGAGGCCCATCACTACCTCATGTTCCCTTCGAGGTCCATTCATACGGATGGAATTCGCGCTGGTGTCATGGTACGTCAATTGTTGCTACCAGTTGCCCCGGACTAAGAATTCTGCAGTCTTCTTTTGGTTTTGGTCAAGTCGGTGGCATCGCTGTCATCGTCCATCCTCGCTACCTCTTTGCATCCCTAGACCCTTCTACCTATAAGTCCTACAGGTCCCGCAACCAGAGGCGTTATCAGGAGGCTTACAAAGTCATGACTGAGATGATGACGTCCAACTCCCTGGTCAGGATCAAAGATGGTCCACCCTACAGCCCTGAACTCGAGCAACCAGTCCTCATGAACCCCATGGCTCGTGCGACCTTTGAACCAAAGACGCGCAGCTACTCCTACACTGCCAATTTGGACAAAGCAGTACCGTTTGACTTCGCGAACGTGAAGACTGTTGCCGAGGCTTTTACATCCACTGGTTCAATTGTCGGGGTCGGGGTCGATCAAGGTGACCTTTCTCGTCGTTCCATGCTTCGGAATACTTTATGTCCTATTTGTCTAGAGCTAATCTCCTCGGTGCCCTCATGGAACCCGACTTTTATCGAACGCAACTTCACTGAAGCTGAAGCCGCTTACTGCACCATCCAACCGTCACCTCCGTCTTCTTTCGCCGCGCGTTGGGTTGGAAAGGAAGCAGTCTTCAAGTCACTTGGCATACCCTCGAAGGGAGCAGCCGCTGTAATGAAGGACATCGAGATCCTTCCTAACGAAGCCGGTGTGCCAACCGTCACTCTACATGGCGATGCCAAGACGGCTGCGCAAAGCAAGGGTATCTCGCGTGTTCACATTTCTTTGAGTCATTCCGAGGTATGTTGGACAATGAATTACAAAAGTGTTACCCACTCATTTCCATTTACAGACCGTCGCTATCGCTTTTGCACAATCCACGCTGTAATTCCTTCATCATAATAGTTGTCCTTCATGAATCATGTATGTATCCCAGAGGTATTCGTTGTTAGACGCGCATGCGCGCATTACTGTGACAGTAGTCGTGAACCGTAATACCAGAAATAGAATCATTTACTGCTCCCTCTCTGGGCCCGAATAAATACCTCGACTGATGATATAGTTTGCAATCACATTTGTGACCTGCTCCTTCCACTTACCATCCATTTCTGCGACTTTCTCCCTTACTTTGCTCGAGCTGTAGGTTTGTTCCTCAGTACCGATGTCGATAAATGCAATACGGTCACTTGTCATGAATTCGCGCGCTACTTCAAGTGCCGTGTCCTGAATCTTCTGGAGCGTCTTGTCATCGCTCGCGCTCCGCCTATGGGCGCATACTATGCGGCAGTCCTCATGATCTGGAGAGAGAAATGACCGGAGCATATCGGTCATAATCTGTCTAGAGGGGTAATATTTGGGAGAACAAAGGCGGAGCAGGGTGTCGAATCCCAAGAGAAAGGTCAACTTGGGCGAAGAAAACAGGTACGATCCATCCCGTTTGTTGGATGCACCATGAGGAGACTTAGAAGATTCAACGACTGTAGCCAGCCTCTTCTGGAGGAAGCGTAGTAGAACAGTCGACTTCCCGACGAAGGTCGGCTCATCTATGATGGCAACTGCAACGTTGTCGCTCGTCTGTGGGAATTCGGGGCCTGACCCTGTCACTGCGGTGGTGTCGACGGAACGCATGTCTTCCGAAAGGAGGCGCATCATTTCGAGTCGTTGGACGAATGTTGCATCTGTTGGCTTCAAAACTTTGTCTGCATTGCGGACGGAGAGCAGCAGCATTTGCGCATCGTACGACTCTGCAGGAGCAGAGGCAGTAGGGAAGCGCTGGTGCGACAACGGCGGTGGTGAGTTGGCAAGTGCCCAGTGCGCCAGGGTTGGAGGATTGAACGAGGAATCGAGGACCGATATGTGGAGCAAGGGACAGGCGTGGACGGTATGTCCGGGTCGAAATGGCCAGTGTTCGTGAGCCGTATAGACAAGTTCGACAGGTGATATTCCACGCTGTACTTTCTGAAGCAACTGCAGCGCATGGCTGGCGAATCCGGATGGGACAATGGGTGTAGAAGAGGTAATCATGATGCGCAGTGTTTCTGCTAGATCACAATGGTGGTCTCGATACCGTCTGGGGTAACGAATACACAACTGCTCACCCAGTAACGGAGCCGTGCCAATGTGGAGTCAGATTAGATTAGATAATTGCAGCGCTGAGTCAGACGACTCAACAAACGAGATACTGATCACAGCACATCTATCTCGTCGTCAAGATTTGAGTTATGGAGAAGGATGCTGAAGGTTTCTACACAGCCAAGACGGCTGAAGGTAGCAGAGCGGATTCCAACACCTGACCACGATGCTGATATCAATTTGTAGCAACCGCAACAGAAGGGAAAGAGGGTGAAGAGAAGCCCGAAGTCGCAGAGGCCACTAGATCGGGTGCGCTCATCAAGGTGCTTTCTTATATCGCGAAATAAATCCTTCGTCGACGTAGTCACCTCCGATTTAATATCGTCTACCTTCGAGGTCACGGTGAGTAACCTACGCGCGTGTGGAACAACATTGGCTGTTAACAATGGGTCATAGGTCACATTAGCAGACCAACAAGCCGATCCAAACTCTCCTCTGTACAGCGCAAAATCGTTTGAACAACTGGGCCTGTAAGTTGATCAGCGGTGATGTCAACATGCTTCTCAGCTGTTCTCCTCTCACAGACATCCAGATCTACTCAAGGGTCTATATGCGCTGGGATTTTCAAAACCTTCCAAAATCCAGGAACGTGCACTGCCTCTTCTTCTTTCCAACCCGTGAGTATCAACATTATGTGAGAAGATTTTCTTTGTTGATTTATCCTTTATCGTTTGACTAGACCCCAGAACATGATTGGGCAGTCGCAGTCTGGTACAGGAAAGACCGCGGCGTTCGTCCTTACCATGCTTAGCAGGGTAGATTTCTCGCTCAACAAAACACAAGTACGATGGAGACTACTTTCCTATGGATGCGGTATCTGATCCTATTTTAGGCTATCTGTCTCGCTCCGTCGCGAGAGCTGGCACGACAAATTATGTCGGTCGTGGTAGCGATGGGAAAGTTTACACCTGTACAGACAGAATATGCCATCAAAGACAATCTTCCCAGAGATGTTACCAGGATAACTGCACACATTATTGTCGGTACTCCGGGAACTATGACCGATCTTCTTAAACGGAGAGTTATAGATTCATCAGGCATCAAAGTTTTTGTACTTGATGAAGCTGACAATATGCTCGACCAAGATGGTCTCGGGGACCAGACGTTGAAAGTCAAAAAGTAAATTTGCCACCTAGTTGTTTCTAAACGCTGATACCTGAACTGGCTAGCCTCTTACCTCGGGCACAACCTCCTCAGATTATCCTCTTCTCCGCTACCTTCCCCGATCACGTACGAACCTTTGCAAACAACTTCGCTCCCAATGCCAACAAGATTGAGCTCCAAAAGGAAGAATTATCGGTAGAGGGCATTCGCCAGTTTTACATGGACTGCCGCAACGAGGAACACAAATATGACATCTTAGTCTCGCTATATCAGTTGCTTACGATTGGCCAGAGTATCATCTTCTGTCAGGTAAGTGATAATCCTTCAGCCAGTCTGCTGAAGCGAACATACCGTATTCGTAGCATCGGCATACCGCAGACAGAATTTCACAACGAATGACTGCCGAGGGTCATAAAGTTGCTTCCCTTCACGGTGCCAAGGATGCTGCCGAGCGAGACAACATTATCGACAGCTTTCGTGAGGGGCGGGAGAAGGTGTTGATCACGACAAACGTGATCGCTCGCGGCATCGATATTCTTCAAGTGAACATGGTCGTCAACTATGACCTCCCTCTGATGAACGAGCGCGGAAATGCGCATTCTAACGATGCTAGACCCGACATCGAGACATATATTCACCGCATTGGTGCATCCATTGGTGTTGTGATATGAGCACTGTACTGATAGACAAGTTAGGGCGAACTGGGCGTTTTGGGCGTAAAGGCATATCGATCAACTTCGTCCATGACAAGAGAACATGGCTACAGATGGAGGAGATCGAAAAGACTCTCGGAAAGAAGATTATTCGCATCGAGACTAATGACTTGGACCAGATGGAACAGGCATGTTTCCCTTTGTTGCATATTTCTATTTAAAAATGATGTATCTCTTCTTTCGTGCACAGAAAATGAAGAAAGCCCTGAAATGAGGTGTCGGACATGACATCTGTAGTCCGCAGTGTGACATCATTCTAGTCCACACCTCTTAGCTGCATTCTAGGGGGTCAGGGAAGCAGAATTGCACAAGGCGGACAGACGGGCTTCTATAGGGACTCATCTGTAACAGTACCAGAATTGTGGCGCAAAGCTACGTTTCCCTGAAGTCTAAGAAGCACTTGTCATGACTGAGGGACTTGGGGCTGCTATATTCCGACACGGCGTTTTACTTGAATTGCAGAGTTCTGCCGGGTGGCGACTGTGTCCTGGGGGTTCGGTGACAGATGCTGATTACGCATCAGCTAGCTGGCAGGGTGGCGACAGCATCGGTCGTCGTATTTAACAGATACTGATTTTACACCGCCAGCGTACAATGACTCGTGCTTACATTTTGTATGTAGCAACTGCAGACAGAGGGTATTCACCTAGGTCCTTGACTGTACAGACGTCATTTCAAAAGATTAGGAACGAAATTTGGCATGACTTGCTGCAGCAAGGCCAAACCAGGGATTGGGACCTTATGTTGACGCCTGCAGGTGATGAGACAAACCAGGGTGGGTTAAGAGGCAGAGAAGCGCTCACAATTCCTGAACTATATTATATGGTCGGAACTATGATTGGAATGAAATCAAGTGGAAAGCGTGCACATACCACGAATGACAAAGTTGGCCAACACTGCGACGAAAAGGATGGTGCTGACAACGAGCGGCCCGACAATGTCGTCTGCTCGAGACTCAAGCTGGGGTCAACGAAGTAGAAACGGAAACGGACCATAGTGACTTGAATCGTGGTTCCGAATCATGGTAATGCGGGATTGGTAGAGATAATAGCCGTATATCTCAAAGGATGTGAGACATATAAGAAATCGAAGAGGAGGTAAAGAGGGACATACCAAGACTCCGACACTAAGGGCGGCATACACGTAGGCAAATGCCTGTGCAATAGGATCGCGAGAAGCGTTGAAAAGGGCGACGGCAAAAATTCCGATAAGAATGGCAGCATTGAGCCAAGAAAGGTATGCTGGAAAGAGGGTAAGCAAAGAGATAAGGCGGGTGGTAGGACATACTTCTTTCGTTGGCAAACCAGACCTTTCCCTCTACTTTGGCGGCAGTGGAGACCTTGTGGGGCACGCGAACATTTGGAGGGAGAGACTGGATTGAGTTGTAGTTGGTGATGGGGGAGTGATCTTCCTGCCTGTTGTAAGTATTTTCTGGGAGAGAGGCGAGTGCGGACGATGAAAAGGGAAAGAAATTGAACCAGGAAATTCTGTCGGTGGTCATTGATCGTCGTCGTCGTCGTAGTCAAAAGTATAGGGAAAAGTAAGTCACGAGGAGCGTATATACCACGTGACATTTACTGACGTCATTGGTCAAGGTCCTTAACCCTAAGTTGAAGTGGTTCAACATCACTCGTCCAACAGCATGGGAAGGGACTACTACAAGATACTCGAAGTACCGCGCACAGCGACTGAAGATGACATCAAACGTGCCTATAAGAAAATGGTATCACTCACTCACCCCCCTCTCCTTATCTTCTCACTCAGATCTCTCATCGCTAGGCCTTGAAATGGCACCCAGATAGAAATCAGGGCTCAGAGGAGGCCTCGAAAAGGTTTAAAGAGGTCGTTCATGTCCTCCTTGGACAGTACAGACTCCTCACCCACCCCCCAGATCTCAGAAGCGTTCGAGGTCCTCAGTGACAAGCACAAGCGCACAATTTACGACCAAGTCGGCGAAGAAGGTCTCAAGGGCGGAGGAGTACCACCTGGAGCTGGCCCATCTGGCTTTGGTGGCTTTCCTAGCGGCACCTCCTTCACCTTCACCAGTGGTCCAGGCGGTGCCCAAGGATTCTCTCCGTCAGATCCACATCGGATATTCGAGTACGTATCACTTCGCCGCGCATATCATACCTACGCACATTTTAATTTGCCCCTTACAGAGAAATATTTTCCAGCGGTTTCCCCCGATTCGGTGGATTTGGCGGCATGGGTAGAGGAACGCCGATGGCATCCATGTTCGACGACGCCGCAGGTGGCTCCTTCTTTGGAGGTATGCCTGGTGGCATGCCCCACCGCACCCAGCAACGCTCGGCATCCGCGCCAGCACCACAACCATCAGAGATTACCCGTCCGCTCCAACTTTCTCTAGAGGACCTTTACTCAGGATCCACCAAACATCTCAAAGTCAGCAGAAAGCTCCTCGACGGGTCAACGGATGAAAAAGTCCTTGAGATACAAGTTCTCCCCGGTTGGAAGCCTGGTACCAAGATCCGCTTCCCACGCGCAGGCAACGAGCAGCCAACCGGCGAATCCCAAGATCTTGCCTTCGTCGTTGAAGAGAAACCCCACCCTGTCTTTACTCGCGATGGAGATGATCTCGTATGCAACCTCAAGATACCCCTGGTGGACGCATTGACTGGCAGTGACGCCAAAAAGGTGGTCGAATTGCTAGACGGCCGCAATTTACAGGTCCCACCTCCTATAGGCATAGTAAAACCTGGGCAAGAGACAAGGGTGCCCGGTGAAGGCATGCCAATCCGCAAACAGGCAAGCTTGAAGAGCAAGGGAGATTTGGTTATCCGTTGGGACGTCCAATTCCCGGACCGCCTAACCCCCATGCAGAAAGTGGGTATCAGGCGGATATTGATATGATGATAGATCATCTTGGGCACTACCTCTTTAGCTCTAGTATCCCACTGTACCTTTAATGCTTGACTTTTTTGTACTAGATCCGGGACACCACGGACAGCCATCATTCGACTTTTATCGCACGAGTGGCCAGAAAGCCATCAGCGGCGACCTCTTGCATCAAATGCAGTGACTGTCCCGAGCGGGTCTAACTCGTGAAAGTTTAGTCGTCCTACTGGACATGGGCTGGTCAACCTGCCCTACGAGCCCCAACATGTCTCTATGGAGTTTCTGTGGCCGCGCCGGGAGCCTGATTACAGTAATATCCAAAGTTTCACGATACAAAGAATCACGCCACCTGAGATGACCACAAAATCGTCAAGAGTCCGGAGCATAGCTGTACTCGCATTCAAGCCTAGATCTCCCGAATTGCAAGAGAAAATATGATTCGATCAGGAATCGGCCGAAGAACGGACAACGGTATGTAGCAAATCTGGCCCCAGTCCACGAACGTGCTCTCAGGAATACGCTAACCTTCCGGTAGAGGAAGGGGGAGCCCACAGATATCGCTTGATCCGCAGATATGAAGAGCATGAACTCAGGATGGGGACCCAAGAAGTCACCAAGACTTGATATGACTCCCGTGCCATCCCAACCAGCTCTGCCTGTCCTTCATAACTCCATGTCGGGTCCCCATGATCCGGGACGTGGTAGATCGTCGAGGTTCTTGTTGAACACCTGACGCCTTGGAACCTGCCACAATCCAGCTGATGACATGGAGAGATCATTGACCAACTAAATGGTTCTACCTTGATGTAAGCTTTTGGGCTGCCACTAACCTGCAGGACATCGGTAGGCCATGCAGTTCAGTGTGTTTTGTCGTCTTTACGCCACTTCAGATGATTGGTTACACGCTCCAGTCCGGCAAGCAAAACGTGCCAAACACGAGGCCGTTGTGCAAAGGAATAGCGTGCAAGCTCTATGATTGCCTGCGAATCTGTCTATTGTAGTGAAAGTTGGCCGTCGGAGCTCGCATTCCTTCGTCGTATATATCTACGTCCAAAAT
>JBBPTC010000048.1:3065-16676 GCA_038093955.1 Boletus albobrunnescens
GTAAACAAGTCGATTAATCCCCAAATGCGATACGGACATGCTAACACCTCTTTCCCCTCGCCTCCTGGTGAACACACGCATAATAGAGGTAAAGACGGAACGCACGACGCGTGCTGGCCCGAATCGGTGCTCTTCCGGATCGCCGCCAACGGCGTCTCGCTCGACAAACCCGCCATCGGAAAGCCAGCCACGACCAAGGACGCAAGAACTGGATATGTGGACCCGCTATGCTCGCATCATGCCACCACCTGCTGCCGAGGAATCTAGTTCCGTCCCTTTCCGCTGTTATTTATATTCACCTTCGGTGTATGTGTCCATCATGATGACCATGTTGTTGTTGTTAGATGCTGGTGTGGCAGGTATTGCAGTGGTCGGTCGTCGAAACGAGCCTTGTCTTTTTGGTGTACGCGAACCAGATGCGACATCGACATGGATCGAGACCGTCCGGGGGAGTACGTAGCCCGTCTCTGGGTCCCCTGCCCTGACGACGACAGACACGTCGACTGCCACGAGCACCGCTACACTAAGGTGTCAGGAAGCGGGAGGTATCGACCTACGATGATCACATTGGCATGCTATAAACAGATTGCCGTAGGCATCTTTGCTTACAGCGTCTAGTACAAGGTGGGGTCGGTTGAGGAATGTGACAATGATACGCTTGATGTACGATTGTCATCGCGTCGTACCATATGCAGGTCGACCCAAGTCCCCTTCAAGAGCATGGTACTACAGATTGGCAGCAGATCCGAGCACGTGCCTTTACGGTAATATGTGACCCTGAAGACCGCGCTGGCTAGGGACGGCACAGCCGACGCCATGTCAGCAACCTCAGCCAGCCCAACTGAGCAACTAGAAGGATACGCCTCACCCTCTCCAACAAAACGGTGCGCAACGCCGTCACGGTCACAACCAGAACTCCAAGGGACGACCACGATTCAAAAGATCAAGCCCGACGTGTGGGCGTAGACCCAATGGCGCTTGACACTCGAATGCAGGGTCAATTAGACGTGTCCATTCCCCGACATGGGCCGAAACAGCAGCCGTATCTTCAGGTGTTGCACAGGCTAGATAGGATAGTGATCACGTTGGTTTATACCAAGAAGCCTCATATGGGCGGCGCAGAGGACTAGTGTAGTTGGACCACAGGAAGTGCTGTGGGTGCGCATCTGATCGGGCGAGCGCAAGGGGTCATGTGTACAGGAAGGGCTGGGCAGGTGAGTCAGCAACGGAAGCTAAATGACGCACCCGCGACAATTCAGGTCGTGTGACAGGAAATATCTCGAGTCTTCGGCCGAGATCAAGGACTGAATAAGGCCAGAGCGCATGGATAATGCAGCACTTTGTAAACAATGAACCACACGGAGACCATGTGCACATTGCAGGTCGTGTGACATGAAATCTTGAATGTTCAACGAAACTGTGGGCCGTAAAAGAAGTTTGGTACGACAGCCCACGGAGAACGATGTATTTCGCTTGCAGATTTAAATTGTGGCACGTACAGGTATCCGTCCATGGTCCACTGGGGACGCTACCCAATCAGTGGCTCGGTGACAGGTCGTGTGAGCACCGTGGAGCTAAGGGGACACGGCGCAGGCGCTATAAACAAGATTCGCTGTTGTATCGTCCCATAAGGCCTTAAGGACTCGGCTCGGGAGGTGTGCTTTGCTACCGAATAGCATAAATACTGGCAAACACCCCTCTCACTTTACCTCGCCTCGTAGTCCCTCCCACTCTTCGCATCACACCATGACCGTCCATCAAGCCAAAGAATCAGCAGACGTCGACAATCCACGCATACTATCGCATGCCAGGACAGTCTTTACTGTCTTGGGTGGGGTCTATGTCCTCATCGTGCTACTCCTGACAGTCCCATTCATTCAGTCCCAGTGAGCCAGATCGATAGTTTTGCTCTCGATCGACTAGATGGCTTACACAGGCACCGCGGAGGAAAGTCTCATATACATGCATGCATTGAAATTGCCATGGAACGCGCGCTTCGATGCACCAGAGCGCCACGGCTTGGCCCGTACGTCGTCTGGCATATCTTGGACGCTAAGGCTGACTCGACCGCCTTCATGTAGCTGGCAAGACCTTCAACTTCAAGATCACCACCCCGGACAATTACACGCTTGGCGCTTGGTTCATACTTTCAGACGACCACTACCACTCGTTGCCGTTCCCACCGTCACCCTCTGCCGCAGGGCTGCATGTTGCGGAGGCACTCCGGTCGCGTCCGACGCTGCTCTTCCTCCACGGGAACAGTGCCACTCGCGCAGTTCCGGGACGCGTCCAGTATTATAGCGCCTTTGTATCACGGCTCCAAACCAACGTGCTCGCTATCGACTACCGTGGATTCGGAGACAGTCAAGGTTCTCCGAGCGAACGTGGTCTCGCAACCGATGCACGTGCGGCGTTTGACTGGTTGATCTCCAACGGTGCCACCCCAGATGACGTCCTGATCGTCGGCCACAGCTTGGGCACCGCCGTTGCGTCGTCCCTTGCAGTATCCCTTTCGGAAGAATCGACCCGGTTCAAGGGGCTTGTGCTGATGTCCCCGTTTACGTCCATGCACACTCTCGTGGACACCTACAGCATATTTGGCATCTTCCCGGTCTTGCTTCCGTTGACCATGATACCTCGCGCCGCCGGTGGGTACATACCTATATCAGATGCAGACTCGCCAGTTGACCCTTTGCAGAGCTCTACAAAAAATTCCTTCACCACAGGTTCGACACCTTGTCCATCATTACAGTAAGCCCCTCCTCGTGCCTCGCTTATGAATCGGACTGCCGCACGTGCGTCACAGAGAGTTAAAGTGCCCGTGTTGATCGTACACGCAGAAGATGATTTCGATATTTCGCACACCCACTCGGACGAGCTGTTTGATGCGCTCATCGACCCTTTTCTGCCGTCCGTAGACCCGCTTCCGTGCGACGCCGGATCGTGGAGGCAGTGGCACACGTTCCAGACGCAAATGGCGACTAAGCGCGCGGCGCGCGAGGCGCTGTTGGTCCGAACGGACATGCCCCACTTTGGTGTCATGGACACGTTTGTGGCGTCCAACGAGACGATCGTACTGTTGAAGACCCTAACGGGAGCGCATAGTGACGTGGGGGCTCTGGAGGGTACCCAAGAGGTCATGCGAACGCTGTTTTCGTTGGCCTAGCCCGAGTCGATAGTACATAGCCGGGATACCAGTGCAAAATACTAGGGCCTGAGGCCGCGTTTGCGCATATACCTCCACTACAAGACTAGTGCCTGATCATGCACGTTCGTGTGCTTTTATACATTCAATGCATATTTCAGTGTTATGTGGTCCCTCGCGTGAACGTGTTGATGGGCATCGGACTGATGATGACAGGTTTTCCTCGAGTATAGCTTACGAATACATATACATCATACAGGCTCAAAGACCTCATCCACGCCCTGCAAAAGGGACCCCAGTTGCCCTGCACGCACAAAGGTTAGCCAAAAGACAGAGTTGGCTCGACAAACAAAACGGCGCACATGATATTAATATCCAACATCGTGACCGAGTTGGGAAGTCCCGCAACGTGCACGACCGTCTGGGCGACGTGCACAGGGTCAAACGTGGGCTCGACGACGTGGCGGCCGTCGGGTTGGAGCGCGCCGAGGGTGTGTCCGGCTGCCATGTTCGTGTGCGCGTTTCCTGTTTAATGTTGAACATGAGCGCTTGAGCGGGGACGGCACGGGATGCACCAATGTCGATCTGCGTCACGGAAATGTCGTACGCGCGTCCCTCGATGGCACTCGACCTCGTCAGACCCAACAGGGCGTGTTTGGAACACGCGTACGCCGACGAGTGGGGTCGCGGGACGTGCGCCGCGAGCGAGCCGTTGTTGATGATTCTGCCTGTTGGCACGTCAGAAGAGGGTTACGCCGGGCCGGCGTCGCCTTGACTTGCCTCCTGGTGGCGTTTGCGACTTGAAGGTCTTGAATGCTTCACGCGTGCAGAGGAACGACGCGATGAGGTTCACGTTTACGACAGAGTTGAACAGCTCGAGCGGCATGTCCTCGATCGGGTGCGGCTCGTCGGATCTGCCCGCATTCTTGTTGTATTACATTCCCAGTCAGCGAGAAGGCAAGTCAGGAAGGGGCGACGCGGTGACGTACGTTAAAGAGCAAGTCGAGCCTCCCAAATCGGTGGATCGTTTGCTGAAAGAGACGGTTGACGAACGCTTCGTCGGTGATGTCGCCGTCGACGACGAAACACCGGTCGGGGACTGCACAGGCGGCTTTGGTTTCCTGCAACTCGGGCAGACGTCGTGCCGTCAACGTCAAATGCCATCCTGTGGCTGAGAGCGCAATCGCGGTGTGCCTCCCAATGTCTGTGTGCGATGGGTCAGCAGTCAGCACGACCGTCGACGGAAGACGTACCGGATGAAGCACCAGTGATGACCGCCACCTTTTCGGTCGGCATGACGAGGGATGCTAGACTGATTCCAATCGTCATGGCTTGTAGTACCACCACGAACAAGGGGGATCTCACGGGTTTCACAGCTACGGGAATTCATTCCAGAAACACATGACCATGCGCAAGATAGACGTGCCTTCATCGTTTGAAGCCAACTGGAGGCTTACTATTAGCGACGTTAGTGTATTTTCCCATCGTAGAGCAAAATGGACCACGGAGATGGATGTACTGCCCCGATCATGGGGTGCCCATGTCGACCTTGGCATGGGCGGCCGACAACGAGTTCACCGTAGTAAGCCTCTTTGAGTCTGTCTGTGGAAGCATGGCACGCGAATAAAAGACGGACTCACACGTGTTTTGCTTCCTTGGGCCTAATCAGCTCTCATGACGAGTCGAGTGCGAGGATGGTACATTCATGAAATGAGCGTGGGTGAGAAAGAGACATGGTATCGCATGCACATGCCAAGGATAAAGATCTAAAGTTATACACTACATGTTCTCGCATAATGACAGCGGCGTTTTGGTGTATCCCTTCGGGAAGAGCGCACCCCCGAGACAACACCAATCAGTCAACTAATCTGTCGCTCACGTGGGGTGCTGCTCTCATGATTCTGTGTGCTCCTTCTTGCGCTTCTTGATGGAAGTTGCTTGTCACATGAATTTGTCAACGATCCTTATCACGGAAGAGTAAAATGAAAATCCCTCACAGCAAGTGCGAAGCCGCCGGGCAATTGAACATGACCGCTCAACCTCGGTCGCCGTGTGGACAGATGCACGAGGGGAATGGCTGTCGTATTCTTCTTGTGTTGTGGGGGTGCGATGGGCGTGTTGAACAGGAGGCCGACGGTTTCTGTGAGTGAGGAGAACATGGTCCGAGTGAGAGTCCGGGCCGCGTCGAGGCCCTTGGCTACATTCTCACGTGACTAAGATTACAAATGACATCACCCAGGACAACTCTGAGTGTAAAGAGGCCACGCCCGTGTTGGAGCAGCAAAATGCGGGAATTTCACCCTCCGAGTCGTCTGCCAGCAATAACCACCACGGGGTGTGCCAAGTCGCGCGATGGTTAGCAAAACGATAAGGATGAGCGTGGGATCAACGACGCGTCGCTGCGACAAGCACACCGAAAATGATGCCGGTGAGCGACCCGAGGATGAATGCGACGACAGTGATGGAGTTGCGTGCCACAGGAAAGTATCCCCGGACGAGCGCCGACTGTGTAGCAAAGTACCGGAAGACGCCTGAAGAGGGGAATTGGTGAGATGCGCATGGTACATGCATTGTTCGGTGAGTGTGACGCACCGAGGACGAGGATGACGAGGGAGAAGACGATGATTGTCGCTCCGAGGGGCTTTGCAAACTTGGATAGATCAACCGCCTTTCCCGACGGACTCAGCGTGAACAGTTGAACGAGGGCTGCATATCATTGAGCGAAAAGAGGGGCGCAGAGCATGACACGCACCGACGCCTGCGCTGGCAGTTGCGAGACTGGTACGGACATAGGCAAGGTAAGTCCTTTCGGACGCCAGATGATCGCGGGCGACGTTGCCCTTGTTTTCGAGTACGAGACTGGGTTTTAGCGTTGAGGTCAATTCTTTCATCAATTGGCCCGTCTGATGATCGGGCTGTTGTTGCTGTTGTTGTTGTTGTTGTTGTTGTGTAACTGAATGGTGGAGCGAGGATAGGTGGTCATGTAGAACGTCGAGCTCGGCGAGTGGCTCGAGAGGTGGTATTTGCTCGTGATGGGGCATGTAGAAAGCGAGAGAGAGAGAGAGAGAGAGAGAGAAAGAGAGAAAGAGAGAGAGAAATCTTTTTTTTCTTTCTTTCTTTCTTTCTTTTAAGTAAATAAGTCAGTCAGTCAGGTCCGAGAATCCCGGAATGGATACTCGTTTTCGGCCGATCCGCTTATTTTCCGAGGATCCCCCTTGAATTGAACTCGTCCGAGGAGACACGTCAGTCAGTGTGGCAGCTGAAATGAATGACTCTCTACTTATTCGCTCTCAGTTCACAGCCGTTTCGAACCTCTAAGCGGTTCGTTCTCTTCTTCATTGGACACAACCGCCGCTCCATCGCCGCCAACGGTGCGACTCCTCCTACTTTGCTGATGCCCAGGCCGCATTGCCATCGACTGCGAGGAGCGCTAGATCGGGATCGTAACCTCCCGTGTGCGTTGCCTCGACGCTTGCCATCCAACTTGCCATTCAGACACTTGTTCTGAACGTGAACAAGGTTTAATCCCACACTGTCTACAATTCCCAAGCAACGAATTTGGACAACAACTCTAGTCCAACCCTTGCCGGCGGCCGATGGACGCCGACCTCCCGCTGTTCGTCGAATGCACCATCATGTTCTTTGTACCAACCCCATCCGTTTCCATGTTTACATTCAAGCCGCCTTTAATCGCAGTCCTATCTTCTGTTTCCTGCAAGTCTACATCCACCTTGACGCTAGACTGCATGAATCGGCCGGCGTCGGGGGGCCGGAGCCCCAGATGTTATAAAGTTATAAGTTTCAACGAAGGACGAATGTCATACATGGTCCAAACTAAAAGATACCCCAAACGAATCCAATCTCCCCGTGGCCCTATTCTAAGCACTAGGGTTCCCCACACGTCTTTTGCCACTTGGACCATTCTTTTCACCGTCAGAACGCCCTTCGTGCTTCCCAGGATGGTACTGACCGTCGTCAAACTTGGGGTCGGGGTGATACTGACCATCGTCGTAGCGCCTCTCGTTCTTCTTCCCGGGATGGTACTGACCGTCGTCAAACTTGGGGTCGGGGTGATACTGACCATCGTCAAAGCGCCTCTCATTCTTCTTCCCGGGATGGTACTGACCGTCGTCAAACTTGGGGTCGGGGTGATATTGACCATCGTCAAAGCGCCTCTCGTTCTTCTTCCCGGGATGGTACTGACCGTCGTCAAACTTGGGGTCGGGGTGATACTGACCATCGTCGTAGCGCTTCTGGCGGCTCTTCCCGGAGTGATACTTCCCATCGCCATACCATCGCCCGACAATGCCGGTAACTGTTGGTAGCACGCCACCACCGGTAGTTGTAGCGGCGGTCGTTGTGCCCGTTGCGGTTGCCGTATCCGTAGCAGTGGTTGCGATCGTCGTGGTTCCTGTGTTCGTGGCACTGGTTGCGACCGTAGTCGCTGTAACCGTGGCAGTGGTCGCGACCACGGCGGTCGTTGTACCCGTCGCGCTCGCAGTGCTCGCAGTGGCTGGGCCAGTCGTAGTAGTCACTGTGGTTACAACGGTGGCAGCAGTTGTTGTAACCGTCGCCGCCGCGGTAGTTGCTGTAGTGGTAGTGCCAGTGGCCGTAAGCGATCCCGCAATCGCTGTTACAGTACCCGCTGCACCGGATGTCGTCGTTCCCGTCGAGGTTGCAGTCGTAGAACCCGTAGCCGTGAGTGATCCCACGATCCCTGTAACAGAACCCCCTCCACCTGATGTCGTTGCCGTCGTTGCCGCCGTTGCAGAGGTTGCTGCCGTCGACGTCGTTGTTGTGATAGGGTTAATGCCCGTGAGTGATCCCACTATCCCCGTCACGGTCGTCATCGTTGTAGCGGTTGTTCCCGTCGCAGTCGCAGTCACAAACATGGTAGTAGTGGTGGGCGAGCCGGGCGGATCCGTTGTAAAGGACACGGTGGTGACAAGAACATTGTTGCCCGACGTCGTCGGCTGGCTAGTTGTTTGAGGGGTATACTGGCCGTTGTTATATGTCGTCGTCGGGTACCCTGGGTGATACTGTCCGTCGTCGTACGTCGTCGTCGGGTACCCTGGGTGATACTGTCCGTCGTCGTACGTCGTCGTCGGGTACCCTGGGTGGTACTGCCCGTCATCGTAGCGCGCCTTGACGGCCCCTGCACGATGGAAGCGGCGGGCGTGTCTAAAGGTCAACTCGCGCTACAGGGTCGCGTGAACAAAGAGGAGGCGCGATAGTAACTGGGCCAACCTCTGCCAACATCCCATTGGTGGCGGGGCGTGCCGCAACGGCAAGGCATAGAGCGAGGAGGAAGGCGAAGCGAGAATTGAGTTGGACCATGATGATAGTAATGTAGATAACGAATGTGATGATGGTAGTGATGGTGATGGTGAACAGGAAGGATGGGGCGAAGGGACGACGCAGTGGGTTAGTTTATATACTCTCGAAGGAGGCGCGGGGGCCAATGGCGGATGACAGGGAGGATGATGTCATAGGAATGCACCAGTCAGTTGAAAACAACTGAGGGATTCCAACATGTTCTGCGCCATATAGATATTTGGAATACCAGCTCCAACTTACAACGGTTTGCTGTAATCATTTCGGCTACGCAGGTCGCTGGAATCGGAAGATGCGCAATTAATCAGCTCCCGGGCTTTTTCCGTATCAGCATCGTCAAGACGAGCAGCGAATTTCTTACTGACTAGTTCCGCGAGGCTTTGCGTATGGCCATTTGCGTATGGCCATGCGTAGCGACGGGCGTTCTTATTTTACCGTATAGACACCCGAAAAGTGAATGAATTGATCTGAAGTCAAGGCTGCAAGGATGTAAGCCTAACTAGCTTACCTGGGTACCTATAGTTGTCCTCTTCATGTTGTTGCTCGGCGCTTATGCATTAAGATTCAGTATCTCGGGCGTGTATCTACTTGTCTCCAGATCTGCAGTCAACTACTACTACTGGTCATCGTGGTGAAAATGCGAAGAAAAGAAAATATGCCCTTACCTTCGGTGGTCATTCATAGACAACTCGGAATTCGATACTGTTCGAAATGTTGTTGTAATCTCCTAAAGGACACTAAAACAGCTAAATGCATGAGTCTTCAAGTTGCCGCTCCTGAAGCTGCCTAACCTGTAGAGCATGACTAGTATGTAACCATCAGCTAAGCCTGGCGAAGTTCCACGGGTTGACAGAGACACATAGACATCTCTTTTCAGTGGCCTTTGTGGATTCAGACAGGATTCGATTAAAGCGTTGGGAATAGAAGTTCGTTGTATGTGAAAACTTTTCGGATGGTGATAGATCATGTCCACTTTAAGACGGTCTTGCACGCGCATGTAATTCTCTTTGGCAACTTTCTGATGGTCAAGCCCTCTGCGCTCGCGTGGAAGGCTGCTCGCCACTCAAGGGCTCCCTGACTCGATCAACTTGCCTGAACATCATGTGATCAGAAAAACAATGCATAAGTTGTGTACGACCACCTCATGGCAATTAGAAAGTGCAGTCTGCAGATCGCCCGATTCCAGCACATGCGAAGCCTCATACACATTTCAACCCATACTTTTCACTCCAGTCATCATACTTTTTCATCATCTCGGGTGTGATCTGCTTTCGAATCGACCTAGCAGCCTCCTCGAAGGCGAGTTGCGGCACCTGTCGCACGCGATAGATAAATGAAGCCCATCAGACAATGACACGACGCCTTACATGCGGTGCATGAATATCTTTTTGCATCGTCAACAAGGCCGCTTCTTGACAGAGTGCCGCAATCTCAGCTCCACTGCACCCCTTCATCTAGGTCATCTCTCCGTCAGCGTGCATACACGCGCTTGGCATACTACACGGTACGAACCATGGCGGCGATGTGAGAGACATCAAACCCGGGTTCGACGCTCATCTTTCGAATACGAATGCGCAAAATCTCCTCCCTGCCCTCTTGGTCTGGTGGGCCAATGAACAAGATGCGATCGAGGCGACCAGGGCGCATCAGCGCAGGATCCTTGACAAGGAAAGAAAAGCCTTTAAAAGAAGTGACAAGACAATCAGACTGTAATCTCACCATGACATCGGGTCTGTTAGTAGCCGCAATGATGGTAACACCAATCAGTTCTTGGACGCCATCCATCTCGTTCAACAAGCTTGTAAGCACGCCCTCGTGCGACGACAATCCTCCTTCCGAGCCCGATCGAGAAGTGCCTAGTGCGTCGATCTCATCCTATCACAACAAAGGATGGGTCAACAATCATGTAGTGTACAGGGCGGAAAGAGACAAACAAAGAGTATGATGGATGGCGATGCCGCACGCGCTTTCCTAAATATCTCACGCACTGCTCTCTCAGATTCACCGACATACTTGCTCAAGAGCTGAAGCAAAAAGTTAGATGTCGTCCAAGAGGATAGTCCAATCACTTGCCTCGGGTCCTTTCACAGCCACAAAGTTGACCCCGCTCTCAGTTGCACAAGCGCGCGCAAGGACCGTCTTACTACATCCTGGGGGTCCGTAGAGAAGAAGGCCCTTTGGTGGCCGTACGCCTAGTCTCTCGAATGCTTCGGGGTGAAGTAAAGGCCACTCGACGGCTTCGCGCAGTTTCTGTATAGCAGCCGCCTGACCCCCAATATCAGAGTACTTAATGGGCGGTGTATCCAGGAAGACAGTTCGCATGGCAGACGGGCGTACGCTTGGAAATGCATCAGAAAGGTCTGCGATGGTGAGGTTCAGAGGGGGGGGAATCTCTGTTGCGCTTGAACCCAACGACGTATTCGTTGTGACCCAACGTTTGATTGCAAGTGTACCGGCTTCGCGAACGACTGCGCTCAAGTCGGCTCCAACATACCCGTGTGCGCGACTCGCGAGAACACGGAGATCGGCCTGTGATATGGAATGAGGGGTTTTTGTGAGTAGAACCTCCAGGATTGCTGAACGTGCTTCGGCATCTGGTACACCTAATATAGTGCAGAAACGAAAGTAGCAAATATCAATTTGAGCGTCCACACAGTGCTGAGAATTTGTCCCGTGCCTACCTATTTCAAACTCCCTGTCGAATCTTCCAGGCCGTCGAAGAGCTGGATCGATTGCATTCGGCCGATTTGTCGTTCCGATAACCACAACCCTCTCCAAAGTGCCACTGGTCGTCTCATCTTCCATTCCATCCATTATTGTCAGCAGAGTCGCGACCACCCGCTTTTCAACTTCTCCACCTACACTGTCCTCGCGCCGTGGGACCAATGCATCAATCTCATCTAAAATGACAATACACGGACTTTTGGCGCGTGCATTCCGAAAGACCTCTCGGAGTCGCGCTTCAGTCTCTCCATGGTATGCTGACGAAAGCTCAGGTCCATTGATGATAATGACAGAAGATTTCGTGGAAGCAGCTATGGCACGTGCCAGATGCGTCTTGCCTGTGCCGGGGGGACCATGGAGCAAGATACCCCGCGGTGGCCTTAGGCCTACATAATTGCACAGAGGGTTAGCTGGATCATGAACTTACCCCCCGTGTACGACCCACCAAAATGTACAAATAACTCTGGTCTTGTGAGAGGAATCTCGATTAAATCACGTATCTCAGCAATCGTTTTGCTGAGTCCTCCAACCGTGGCGTAAGCATCAGATGGCGTTGTTTTCTCAAGGATCTCGATGTCTGGCTGGAAAGGCACGCATGTGTAAGCATCGTATTCAGGATGCCAAGTCTCGATAGCCTCATGACAACCCACCTTGTGAGGATAGTCAGCCAGATTATCAGTGTCATTTTCCAAGATGCGGACGGATGTACCCCATCCCAATGTCCATAAAAGGGGCTGAGAATGGAGAGACAGCGATTTGACTTCTTCGGTGATAGAACCGACAGGGTCACCTGCCTCAGGTGGACGCACAGAGATGGAATCAACGAAAAATCTCCGAGGTCTTCCTTCATATATAACTTCCGCGATCTGGGAAGATGTGATAAATTTTAGTCCAACTAAATTATGTTCAATTGGATTATGTTAGCATACTGGCCACGAATCATGTGGCAGCGGGTGGAGCACTCACCAAGATGTTCGCGCAGTAAAATTGTAAGCCAATCTCGACGCTTCCCAGTGTCATGAGTGTTGACTTGGGCACTCTTAATCGGCCCTTTGAAAATTTCACGTAGACAAATGTACCTGGCTTCTTGGGCGTCACGCAGTGACGGCAGGAACGAGTTGTCCTTGTTGATGGGTTTTCCATGCAAAGGAAAGATTTTAACCTGACTACCTTCCTCAAGGCGCGCCGTGAGGAACAGTGAAGGAGATAACAAAACAGCTGGAGGGAAGGAATGCCCATGACCATGTAGCCAAGATTAGGAACATAGGTGACATGATGATCACACGATATAGTACTCGCCATTCTGTGGAACGTCTACAGATGGCCACAAGACCCCAACTGCGAAGTCCTGTCATGCGGGGGAAAATGAGTTCTTCGAACATATCATGGTACGCAGCAACGTATTTCCAGCCCCGCTTCTGCTTACCTTTTTTGCATTGCCGTTATCTGCCTGCGATAAGGCAATCACGTCCCCAGAACACAACTTTAGGGTTTTCAAGTTATCTGGATGGACGATAACGCGCTTCGTGCTACGCGATCCCCCCTCTCCAGCACCTGACAGGGAAACGGTGAATCTCGGGACAGCCAATTGCTTCATTCAAGGCTATCGAAAAGTGGACCTGTACGTGTTCGGAACGCGTGGAAATTTTTTCTAGAGTTTCCGATCTTTCCTTGCGATTGCTGTGGGTCCCTATCTTAGAGGGCGAGTGTAGAGACCTTACATAAGTCAAAGCACGTTTTATTTCCCCAGTTATTTGTAACACGTCACTTAAATATTTATTCGAGGTTTGCCCCCCTCAAATCCAGCAGAGGCCGAGTCCTTTGGTGTGGATATGTTGCTTTGGTTAATATCAGCTGTCATCTTGGCCATATACGAGATTGATCCAGCCGAGCTGTATAGATTTTATTTCCTCGTGTGGAGGTTCTCTACAATGATTGGGTATTTGCCGGTCGTCCTCATGCTAACACTTGGGCGTTTCTTGGTCGTATAAACTATAACGCGGCTTATGTAGCGCACCCATGGATGTATATCAACCATCTGGTGACATCGAACGTTCAGGCTCAAGCTTACGAGACTCGCTCGCTCAATATCCGCTCGTTTCAGCCACACCGCAATGTTTGAATGGCACAAGCCGTCAAGTATTAGTTGGAAGGAGCTACCATCACACTAGCGCCTCTGTCGGTCTCAATGGTGGCAGACAACGTGCCTCGCCACAGACCAGTAGCTATTCTGCTCGGAATCAGTGACAACTCATGTTTACCTCTTTTGATCGGGTCTTTTGCGCCCCCAGAATTGTGGCAGGAATGTCACAGCACGCTGTGTCACCCTCCTACTATGCGGCGCTGCCCACCTCGTTACAGCGCGTCTTCCTCGTGTCTATTTCGGAGAAGATCCTGGGGAAACACAC